>JAQQSZ010017193.1:0-10855 GCA_028646595.1 Phalanger gymnotis | reverse complement strand
TGAACTGTTTTGTTTACATTCCTACAGGGAAAGATGATGTGTATGATTCATGAGACCCTAATATGTGGGTAGCTAAAGGGAATATGCATGTGTGTATATGTATGTGTATATGTGTATATATTTATGTATGTATATGTATATATGTTTATGTGTGTGTATATATGTTCAAATATATTTCTTGTAGCTATTTTGTGGTGTTGAAGAATTGGAAACCGAAGAGATGTCTATCAATTAGGGATCAGCTAAATAAGCTGTGGTATATGACTATGATGGAATACTACTATGCCTTAATATATGTCAATCAGGATGGTTTCAGAAAAACCTAGGAATTCTTCTATGAACTGATGCAAAGTAAAGTGAGCAAAATCAGGAAAACATTGTACATAGTAAAAACAATGTTGTATGATGATCATCTGTGAATGGCTTAGCTAGTCTTAGCAATACAATGATACAAGACAATTGCAAAGGACTTGGGATGAAAAATGTTATCTGTTTGCAGAGAAAGAACTAATAGATTCTGAAGCAAGACTGAAGCATACTTTTTTTTAACTCTTTATTTTTCCTGTTGTTGGTCTGTGCTTCCTTTTGCAACACAGCTAACATGGAAATATCTTTTGCATGACACTACTTTATAATCTATATCAAAGTGTTTGGCTTCTCAAAGAGATGAGAGAGGAAGGAAGGGAATTTGGAAGTCAAAAATTATGAAAAAACAAATGTTTAAAATTGTTTTTGCATGTAATTAAAAAACATCCTGTAAAAAAATTCAGAATCAATTCAAATCTTTCCTTAAATGGTACCTCTTTCTTTTTCTACTTCCCAATGGTGACTTTCCCTCTGAGATTTCACATTTCCCATCTATCCTCTCTGTAGTTTGTGGGAACCTAGTTATTTACATGTTTTCTCCTCAATTAGAGTGTAAGCTTCTTGAAGGCAAGAACTGTTATTGCCTTTATTTTTATCTCCAGCTCTTAGTAGAGGGCCCGGCTTATTGTAATCAATAAATGTTTGATGACTGATTGACTCATTTGTATTTTATCTCCCTATCCACACTTGAAAAAAGAAATTTACATGATAACTTTATTATATATTTAAATGTAGTGGCAAATTATACATTATAGATTTGCAATTTCATGTACAATTGTGTTTTTTAACACCATGTTATAGAAATGCTTATTTTATCCCACAAATTAAAAATAAAACAAGTAAAAATTTTAAAAAAAACAACTTAAATTTTCATAATTACATATTCCCTTTCTTCCCCTGTTGTCCATTACAATGTTACACACCAGCATATGCTCAGAACATTCTTGTTAAGTAAAGGATTCATCCCATTGCTTTCTTTGTTTTCATTTTTGATAGAGGGTTCCTTTTCTACAGCCTAATCAGTCTTACATTATATAGGTTACAAATCAACTATGTTAGCCACATATCACTCTCTTATACATAACTTAAAGAATTTATAAGTAACTTAGAGAATTTATCTTATAGGTAACCTAGAAAATTTATCCTTAGAGAATTATAAAAAAAAATAGATATACATTTGCTGGAGGCAATACAATTTTTTTTTGTAATTTCTTCAGAATTCTGTGATATAATTAATCTGAGCCTGGTGCTTTGTCAACTTCAATAATCCTGATGGCCTCATTACACTCTCCAGTGGAGAGCACAAAATATTAGCACAGCATCTGAGAGAATTTGGTTCTGCTGTGATCACTCCTCACCAGTGTCCTTAGGAAGCACCATGTGGTGTACGTCACAATTTTTTAAAACTAATATTCAATACAATACTGGAAGCAGCAAGTATTTGGAAGAAAGGCAGCATGCTTGTATACTTATTTTTACTATAGAAATCATAGATGGGAAGGTTCCTCAAAGCATCATAGGATCGCAGAGCTAATGCTAGAAAGGATCTTAGAAGTGATCTAGTCCAAGTACCACTTTATTTAAAACATGTGGACACTGAGACCCAAGCAAGTGAACTGATTTAATTAAGGTCACATAATAGGTATATACATAATACATAATACATAATAATTGGTGCAGGATTTGAACTAAGGACTAATTCCTAAATCCAGTTCTGTTTCCATCGAACCCTTAATTTTGCCTCTAGTCTAATTCATACCTAAAAGTCAATTCCTTCTAGGGAACCTCTTTAAAAAGTTCTCTCATTGCTGTTCATTTGTATCCAATTCTTTGTAACCTCATTCAGGGTTTTTCTTGGCCAAGACAGTGGAGTGATTTTCCATTTTCTTCTCCATTTCATTTCACAGATAAAGAAACTGAGGCAAACAGGGTTGAGTGACTTGCTCAGTGTCACAGACAGAGCTAGCAAGTGTCTGAGGCTAGATTTGAACTCAGGAAAAGAGTTTTCATGGTTCCAGGCCCAGCAATCTATCTACTGCACCACCTTCCTGCCCATGTGTTCTTCTAGCCTATGTTTAAATGTGACAAATAATAATTTCTACCATTTATAAATGCACTTTACATTTTGGGAAATGTGTTATGTTTCTATCTCATATGATCCTCACAAAAACCCTTCATGAAGGTATTACAGATGAGGCATCTGAGATCAAAGATTAAGTGACTTGCCCAGGGTCACATTCCTATTAAGTATCTGAGGAGGGATTTGAACTCAGACTCTCCATACTGTAAACTCCAAGCCTTGATCCACTGTGCCACTTAGCTTCATCTAGTGAATGGCAAACATCAACACTCCACCCCCACCCCCGCCGACTCCCAAAGCAGTTCTAACTGTTCTGAACTTTTCTCCACATGTGAAGCCTGAAACTGTTTCTCTACAAGTTCCTCTTGTCATTTCTAAATCTGTCCCCTGTGGTCCTGTGAAAGAGAAGTCTAATGATCCCTTTTTCATAAGGCAGTCCTTTGAATACTTACAGACATCTATTCCCTCTCTGACTCTCTCTGTCTTTGTGTCTCTGTCTGTCTCAGTCTTTCTGTCTCTGTCTCTGTCTGTCTCTGTGTCTCTGCCTCTCTGTCTTCCTCCCACCCCAAAGACATTTTTCCTTTTGTCCTCCTACTTATTCACATTTCTGTATCTAATACAATGGGAAAGAACACTTGATTTAATGTGAGTGGACTTATCACCATGGACAATTACTTCACCATAGCCTACAGTTTTCTTATCTGTAAGGGTACAACGTGGGATTAGATGACCTTCTAATCTCCAAATCCATGATCCTTGTATGGTACGATATCTAGTCCCCTCACCATCCATCACTTGCTTCTGAATACTCTACCTTGCCAATACCCTTCCTAAAATGTGGTCCCTAGAATTGAAAACCACACTCCAGATGTGATGTGACCAGGGCAGAGTACGTTTGGAATATAAGGGAGAAATGAGAATGATTTTCATGAAAGAGAGCAATATATAATAATTGCATCTGATTAAAGGAAACTGATTATTTCTATTTCCATTATTAAGGTGATTTGGCAATGAAGCAACTCAAGCACGGGATTGTCTGAGGAAAACTCAGGGTATGTATAGATTATAAGACATCTTTTGGATTCCTTAATCTTGCCTTCTAATAGATTTGGGTACCTTAATAGTAATAAAAATGATAGCATTTGCCTTTGAACAGTAAAATGAAAAGATGCAGGAGGTGGGGAAACTGGTAGTAGTTTATTCCCATGTTAAATTTATGCAGAAAATGTGGTTAGCCAAACTGTGAACAGATGTAGCTGAGTATTTTCATCATTTTTGTTGAATATCTTGCAAATGATTCTGGCTGGTTATACAAGGCAATCACATCAAAATGGAGTGTGTACATGAGTAAAATATTAATAAGTGGATTCCATTCAGTGGGCTAGAGATAATGCAGCTGTTAGAGTTCACAGCTGTGTAACCTTAACCTGATTCTAAAATGTAAGCTTCCCATCCCCTTCAGTGGCTTTCCAAAGTCTTCTTAACATCCTTTTCCTTCATCCCTACTGATATGCCCTTGATGAACCTGAATCTTTTAGATAAAAACAGACAACTCCATAGTCTTCAGTAAGGCATCAGGGCTTCACTACACTTCAAGCTCCTTGAGGTTAGAGGTTGTTTCGTTTTTGTCTTTTTTTCCCTCAATGCTTAACACAGTGCCTGTAAGATAGTAGGCATGTAAGAAAGGCTTGTTTATTGATTGTTTCTTAGGACTGGTCTTGGTTGTAAGAATATTCATTATACAGACTAGATGAAAGGGTTTTCCAGTGTTTGCATATACAGAGGGGGAATAAATAGTTGTTGGCTACATGTCAAAAATAGCCATCATTGTGGAGCAGACGAAAGAACCCTGGACCAGAAATCAGCACACTTAAGTGGGCAGTCCAGATCCACCATTAAATACCTGTGTGTCTTTGAGGAACTCAGATCCATTTTATGGGCTTTGGTTTTCTGATTTGTAAAATGAGTGAGTTGGGAAAGATGATTCCTAAGATTCTGTGATTTGAAGGGCATTGCAAGGTCTTTGCTCCCTCCCTCCCCAAATACATTCAAACATACATACATATACATGTATGTATGTATGTATATGTATGAATGTATTTTCATTGTAATCCTTCCTCAGTATAAACAATCCCATTGTTTGGTCAATTAATTAATTAATTAATTTTGCTTAAGAAGTTCTTCTTATGCTCTCTGCTAAATATATACCATATACATATACATATAAACATATGCACATACATGTATATACATAAAGACACATATATGCATATATGTGTATACACATATGTGTGTGCCCGTGTACACATACACACATATACACACATAACATATACACACACACATATATATATACACATATGCCTATATATGCATACACACGTGCATGTATATACATAAACCTACATGCATATATATGTATACACACAAGTTAATAAGACTGTCAGATAAGATCTATATAGTGTTAGTTATTATTTATTCACTCCTCAAACTGAAAGATACACTTATTAATGACTACAACCATCCCATATTCATTCATTTGTTATTTTCCCATTGGGAAGCAACAGGTTGTGTTGTCGTTGGTTTTTGCTTCCAAGGAAGCAACAGGCTATGTTGTTGCTTTTGTCATGTTGGAGTCTTTATGACCCGAAGGCCTGTAATGCCCATGGGTTTTCTTAGAAAAGATACTGCAGTGGTTTTCCATTTTCTTCTCCAATAGATTAAGGCAAACAGAGGTTAAGTGACTTGCCCAGGGTCACATAGTTAAAAAGTGTGTAAGGCCAAATTTGAAGTCAAGTCTTCCTGACTCCAGGCCCAGCCTTGCACTGAGCCACCTCAGTCGAGTATTTATCGAGTTGATAGTGATATAGTTTGCTTTTGGCCACCAGATGGCACTCTAACTACCCATTTGTTGCATACTCTCCACTGTCTTTGTCCCCCTTTGACAATCCCATTTCTCTGCTTGTCAGTAACTAAACTGGTCCCATGTTCAATATAAATCTGATTGTAAGATGTGAGATGTAGCCAAAAATGCTAAAAAAGTCTTTTTCAGTTCATAAAGTTTTCAATCTATGGTCTGTCAGTCTGTCTTTATTTTCTTGATCATCACCTTCCAAAAGAACAAAAGGGATTTGACAATTCACTGTTAATGATGATATTTATTCCAATCAGATAGCTGAGGGAGCTCAAGTAAACAAACAAAAAAAAAAACAAACACAACTTTAAATGTCAAAACACATACTTTAATATCATTGCAGCTTGGGTTAATTTGTCCTCCCCATCCTCCTGCACCAGACTTCCCAGTAAGTTGATCCTATGGGAATAGCAAAAAAAAAAAAAAAGTTTCAGTTAGGGTAAAAGCTAAGAGGCCTCCTCAGCTGTTCTCTGACTAAACAGGTGACAATGAAAAAGTGGGATGGAATTCTTACTTTCACCATGATCTCTTCGCTCCTGGAAGTTCTCAGTTTATTACATTCTAGCCTATACCATTCAACCACTCCAGGTGCACCCCTTCTCTGATTTCTCCAGTCTGTACCAAATGTGAATAGCATCACAAAGAAATCTCTTTTCCTAATCTCCTTTCTCCTGCTCACAATTGCCAAGGCAGCACAGATCTGCCCCATTCCCTGCTTAATGAAAAGAAAAGACTGAGGACCCAGGCGTGATTATCTTTTCTCCTTTTGTCTAAGCCAGCAAAAAAAAATGTAGGCAAAAATCTCTCCAAGGTCAGAGGGAGCAGAAATCTGAGAGCTTTGGGAAATGTCTCCTTGCACATATTTTTTAGCTTACATGAACCTCTTGAGGATCCTGCTACTCTGGTTCTCCTGGAAAGCTGTACAAATTAAAGCTGTACTCTTGTAGGAAAGGGAATGGTACACTGCTTCTCATTCTAGGAGATATAAATATAAATATATCTATACACACACATATAAGATATTGGATGCCCACACACAAACACACACACATATAAAATGTGTGTATATTAATATCAGAATTTTTATATATCTCAGATATTAGATATATCAGATACTATGGATATATCCGATATTATGTGTGTGTGATGCATATATCAATTATTAGGAAGATAGAGATACAGAAGGACATGACATCGAAAAATACATATTATCTTCAAGCACCCTTAAGCTTACTGTTTCCTTGATCCTTCCTTTTCAACTTCTAATCTTGTCTGGATTCTGATATATTTCATAACAATTAATGTTTTATTGGTGCCAAAAAGAAATCACTATCCCCTTTTTATTTTTCCTTTGAGCAGCTTCCCTTATGGCAAGCATATTGGCTGTGTCTGACAACACTGAGCTTATGGTATAATATCCCACACTTCTAGTATACCATCTTTCTGGTTAGAGCAGAAGTTCTTAGGCTTTTGTGTGCCATCTATATCTTTGGTGAAGCCTATGGATCCCTTCTCAGAATATTGTTTTTAAATTCATGAAATAAAATACATAAGATTACAACAGAACTAATTTTAATGAACCACAGTAATATTAAAACAAAAGTTCACAGATTTGAGGTTCAGAAACTCTGGTAGAAGAAAGATATGTTTATTGACCATTCCTCTGAAATTAAGGTTGCCCAGAGCCTCTTTTTCTTTAGAAGTTTTCCTTAACATTATGGTTATCATTATGTGCAATGTCTGTTTTTTCTCTTTAATTATTATCCCCTCATTAACGAATTTGCTATTTTCTCTGAACTCTTTTTTAATTTTTTGCAGATCAATGATACTCCATTACATTTATAGCATTCTATAGTTAATGATCACCCGCATTGTTTCTAACTTTCATTGTTTTTGTTACTGTTATCACAAAAGAACTGCTATAAATATTTCTGTATCAATGGATCTTTTGCTTCTAGCTTCAGAGGGTCCTTCCCCCCAAAGCATTGTCTTTATCAGGGGCTATGGCTATCAAATAACTATCATGATTCTTTGTTTTCTCTTTTTTATTTCTTCTAGCAAATAACTCTTGTAAGAGTTTATTTTAATTCACCTTTATCTTTTTAATCTTTTGCTCCATTTGACAGTTTTTAAAATTGTTCTTGAGGTGGTTTTAGAGGAATCTAGTCTAGCTGGAAAATTTCACAATATTGCCTTTACCAAAAGCCTCTGGTAGCCTGGTTCTTTACATTCTCTCATCCACATCCCTGATTAGATTACTCAATTCTTCCACCTGGATTCGAGTCTCTTAACATCTGTTTCTGCTACATCTCCACATCAGCATTTTTGGTATCTGACTAATTGCATCACTTTAATCCTCTTCTATCATTGATATACCAAAAATAATAATATAAAATGGTTTTATTGATTTCCCCCTGAAAACCTTAGTGACTTCATTGTGATGCTATGACAAAATAGATGAAAATATTTCCTTCTTGTCATATAGCCATGAGAAAAAAAGGTAAATATGGCAAATGACATACTATTACCAATTAAATTAGCAATTTCTCTCTCCAAGTCCTCCTAGATTGCAACAGAAGAGAGCACTGATATTACCAATAATGTTCCACTGCTTATTTTATCCCAATGTCTTTGTGACAACTGGGAAGTTACTCAGGGTCTTTTTAGTCTCTGACAACTTATAACTATAATTGCACGTGTTTACATCTTTGAATCACTGAAGGGACGTAGACATATGTTCAAAATAAATATCCAGGAATGAAGTAATAGCCTGGGAAACGAGCAGATGTCCAAGCCATATAATCAGAGCCTAGGATTTTATTAGAGTTTGTTCAAGTAGTCCGGAGTCAAGACTGAAAAATCAGAACAGAGGGAGAGGCATAGATATGGACTAGTTGGCAAGTGAGGCAGGGGCTTACTCTCCTTTATTTCAGAAGTAAAGGGACTCTTCTTTGGGAGACAGTGTTATATTGTTGGCATGGATAGTGAAACATTCCTGGGATGAACGAGTGCAGAATCTCTCATTTCCAGTGTAATTAATGTCTGATTCGTCCCCTAGACCTGCAATCCAGTGTTGCTTGAAGACATATATCAAGGTCCTAAAATTCAATAGGAAACCAAGATAGTGAGATGAATTATATCAAAGCAAAAAAGCTAATTATGCCTTTGCATGAATGTAATTGCAGAAGAAAATGGCAAGCCACTCCAGTATCCTTGCCAAACAAACCACAAATGGGGTCATGAATGGTCAGACACAATTGAAACAACTAAACAACAATACAACATGAATATTACCCAATATGATTGGAGTAATATTACAATGGGTGACAGATATAATATAATATGAATTATACTTTAAATCTACTAATGCCAAAAGTTCTATCCAATCGATTAAAATATTTCTCTAAAATTTTGTTAATTAACTTTCTTTCATATTTCCTGTCTAATTCTTTTCCAATACAATTCCAAATGCCATTGATTTTACCTTCCTAACAACTTTCATACAAATGCCCTTCTCCCCTCTGACATGGCCACAACCTTCACCACTTCATACCTGGATTGTAATAGTAGCCTTCTGGTTATTCTCCCTGTCTCGAGTCTCTCTGTTCTCCTTTCCATCCTCTACCCATTTGTCAGTTTAACTTTCTTAAATCACAGATCTGACCATGTCATTACCTTCCTTAGCCAATAAACTCCAGTGGCCTAATCATTTTTAGGAACAATTATACAATCTTTTTTTTGACATTCAATGCCTGTTGTAACCTGTCCTTTCTAACCTTTCCAAACTCCTTACGCAGTACTCTATCCCACTGACACCAGTCTCCTTGCTATTCTTCATACCATAAATGAGACCAAATAAAGTACTTAGTAGAGTGCCTGGCATATAATACAGATTATATAAATGACCAGGCAGTTGGTGGTACAATAGATAGAATCCTGGGCCTGAAGTCAAGAAAACTTATTTCCCTGATTTCAAATCCAACGTTGGACACTTATTAGCTATGTGACCCTGAGCAAGTCACTTAACCCTGTTTGCCTCAATTCCTCATCTGTAAAATGACCTGAAGAAGAAAAATGGAAACTACTCCTGTTTTTCTGCCAAGAAAAACCCCAATTTGGGTAATGAAGAGTCAGACATGACTAAAACATCTGAACAATCAGTACAAGTAACCATTTTCATCCTTTCCTTTCTCCTCGTTCCCCCAACACAAGACACTCCTCTTGATGCCATAGATTTTCACTGATTTTCATGCTTGAACTGTTCTCTTTCCTTATCTCCACCTCCTGGTTTCCCTAGTTTCCTTCAAGTTCTACCTAAAATACTGCCTTCTTCAAGAAACCTTTCCTGATTTCCATTAAATTAATGCTATTGTTGTCTGTCCATTGACCCTCCCCATGGTGTCTCTCCTATTCAATTGTGAGATGACTGTCTTTTTCCTTTATTTGTAGCTCCAGTGCTTTGCACAGTGCCTGACATTTAATAGGTGGTTAAAAAAATTATTGATTTTATTTTATTTAGAAAGGTAGGCTAGGAGATCATAAGGGGTGTCAATGGCGAATAAAGGAGTTATATTTTAGCAACAATAAGGAACCAGTAAATCTTCTTGAGCACAGAAGTGATAGTTAGACTTGTATATTAGAGCTATCAATTTGGTGAGGATATGGAGGATTGGAGATGAAGATATTTAAGTGAACCTTGCCAATAATCTAGGCTAAAGTGAATAGGGCCTGAATTAAGACTGTAGTCATTTGAATCAAGAGGTTAGAGTGTGAGATAACATGAAAGTGATTCTATAGACCTGGACAATAGGAAATATGCTGGACATATAGATAACAATGGGAAATATGCTGTTTCTTTATAAAAACAAATAAAGAAAGAAGTTAGCAGAAGGTGTGGTCGGTTTGAGGGAAAGATAATCAATTCCATTTTGGGTACGCTCAGGTCCAGATGCCTAGAATAAATTCTGGGGATAGAAGAAAAGAGGACATTTAGAAGCCAGTTGTTAATTCAGTACTGGAGATCAAAAGAATGGTAAGGACTAAATATGTAAATTTGGGAATGATTTACACAATGATGATGGAAACCAAGGAGGCCATTAAGAAATAGTTTAAAGAGTGAAAAAAGATGATACAAGATAGAGATCTTGGGTGTGCTCACATGTAATTGTTTCAACAATCTGGCTAGCAGCTGTTGTGGGGGTGTAAAACCAACAACAACCGGCTCACAGAATGCTGCAAGCCCAGGTCCTTTTTATCTGCTTTACTAAGGAAAGCAACGTTAAGGGGTTAACAATCTTACTTTAATCCAGCATACAAATATCATTCACTTAGTTCAGGGGAAAACGCCAGCACCCTGAACTTCAGAGCAAATACAAACAAATTACAAACATACATTTATAATCAGACTAAATACCAGTCATAGTTACCAACATCAAAGTTCAGCTGGGAGTTCCACAACGGCTGCCTCAGAGTCACCCATCACTACTGCTGCAGCT
>JAQQSZ010017192.1:0-10855 GCA_028646595.1 Phalanger gymnotis | reverse complement strand
ATGGTTCGAAATCACAAGGTATGAGAGATTCTCTAAGTAGAAAGCAACAAAACATTTATTTAGGCCCCACAGCAGCAGATCCGCAAACCAGCCTCCCCATTCCAACATCTTGACAAAAAGACTCCAGGCCCAGAAAGCCCGCCTCACAAGAGTGACCAGGAGGCCACAGAAAAACAAGATAGTATTTAGCCAAATCATATTTACTGGCCTCAAGTCCTTGCTCGTACTCCTGGGTCTACACATGAGTGGGCTCTGCTTCTGCAGCTTCCTGCTTCCGCTTCCGCTGTAGTTGTCCCTGGGCTCGCCTTTCCTTGCAGCCGAGCCTCTGGCATTCTCAAGCCCCACCTCAACGACCAGAGACCATTGGTTCCCAGTTGTCCCCTCTTAAGTCATTAATCTACACCCACATAGGTTTCACACCTGATAGGGCTTTGGGCCTGGGGCTTAGCACTTAACAGCTGAAAGTACTTTCACTCAAAGTAAACAAAAGCCAAACTCCTGAAGTGCTAAGGAGCCCATTTTGCCTTGGTGGGGGGGGGCGCCTGGGTTTAAGTCGCAATACTGACACTTACTACTGATGTCCCCATTTAAGCTGTCTAAGCTTATCTTAGACATAATGAGGATAGTAGCTGAAGTCATAGACTAGCATGGGCCTGGTGTGTTGGCACACCCTGGGAAAGCATTCCATTTATTCCTTCAGGGTGTCTTGGTGAGCCATAGTGCATAATATAGTGCATAATACATGCACTCTTTGCATGTATTACCTCACAGGAGACTCAAATGGGATGAAGTTAGCAATATAGGAGGCACTGATCGGGGGAGTTCCTGATCAATCTGATGAATTCCCTAATCAACTTCATGAGATTACAGGGCATAAACTTTTGTTTGATGGTATGTGAAGTATATCTCCCCATGAAGAGTATGCACATATCCACCGACACTTTGCTGAGAGGACAAAGAACTTCCATTGGTTCCTAGAGACTATGGTTTAAATTTTCTTGTTTGAGAAGCTGCCAGTCTCCAAGAAAACTTACAGCCAAGCTCGCTTTCTTCTTGGACTTCTACTTTTTATCTTTTCCCTATTGAGAAGATAGACTAGTGCATTTCCACAATTATTTCCCCTTAGAACTGAAAATGGCTGCCACGGGGCAGAGGAATTTGGAGGTTGCATGTATTGTCAGAGAGGAGAGGTCCTGAGAGTGGACTTCCACAAGCCAAGAGATTGCAGCAACTGAGGCACTGATAGATTTGTGGTAGAAGATGAGGCAGAGGTAGGTGTGTACATGCCCATTTGGCCCAAGAAAGCAATTCATGTATAATATTCGTGAACTTCATTTTTTTTTTTTTGTGGAGGAAGGAGAATTTTTAATTCACTAGCCTCCTGGAAACTAGGCTCCTAGTCAGAAAAGGGAGATTTCCTTGGCAGCACATAATTTGAAGATTACCTCATAGGTAACCATAAATTCTAGATTTGAGAATTCAGAGATTAGACCTTCTAGATAGAGAAAGGAATTCCCTCGTGAAGCATGCTTTTTGCAGAATGAATTGGGTTGCCACATATTTCTTGAGCAATATGCTATATAGGAGAGGTGTCAAACATGTTGTGGGCAGACCTTATGTGGCCCACAACTCTCCTTAGTGAGGATGAACCAGATTTAAAGGTAGTTCACATATGATTTCAATGTGATGATGTATTAATAATAAGAAATATGTAAATGTATGGTTTTCTAATTCGATATGCAGCCCACAGGGATCCTTGTGTTATGTTAGGTGGCCTTCACTTCTATTTGAGTTTGACACCACTGTTCTATAGTAGTTGGACAGTGTAGGTTAATTTGGAAAGAGATGGCTTATTCAGCAGTCCTAAAGAAAATTTTTCTTCCTAGGGGAATCCAAGCCACATAGTGACACTATGAATCTGGAAGAGATTATATAGGACTCTGTAGGAGGGTTAGGAGTCATCAGAATGTCAAAGGGTTGACTTTATAGCAACCTCAAATTCAGTTCCCTTCTAAGGGAAACTGCTGGTGGGCTATGTGAATTTCCACCCAGCTGATCTCCTGGATTTCAGATCTCTAGAAACTCATCCTTTGTTCTTAAAGAGTATCAATGACATAAGGAGGGTGGAAAGACCTTAATTTAGAAAGGCCAAGGTTTGTAAGATTAAATCAACTCTGAAACCCACATCTCCTTAGTACCTCTTGCCCCTGGAGGCCCTCCTTCTCTCTGATTGGATAAAGTGGAGGCTGGACATTGGGAGAGCTCCTCCCAGATCCTCCATTATTTAAGGAGGGCACTCAGGGAACCCACCTCCTCATTTCCTATGCAGCTGATCTCCTGGATTTCATAATCTCCAGAAAGTCATCATTCTGCAAGATGAATCTGACCCTATAATTCACAGCTCCTCAGATAATTTCCCACTCTGTCTGCAGGACTCCACTCCCCATTCTCCACCCTCACCCTCCTTCACTTTTTAGCTTCTTTTTTTGTATGTTGTCTTCTCCTATTAGACTGAGTTTCTGAAAGGCAGGAATTGTCATGCCTTTTTTTGTGTGTTTTCCCAGTGCTTAGCATAATGCCTGGAATATAGTAGGAGCTTAATAAATGTTTATTGACTCTGACTCTGGCTCTTTTTATATTCCTGCATCTTTTTACAGGCTCCTGTGAGTCCTTTCCATCTACTGCACTTTCTATAGGGTGAGATAAAGGTGGTATTACTCATATATATTACAATCTTGACTGTATTGAAGTTATGATGCTGTTCCCTGCATTTGGGGAAATCTAAACATGAGCTAAATGCAAACTATATTTAGATTTTTTGGGGGGGGTAGAGTAATTCTCTCAGAGAGATCTAGGATAAGGCCCAGTTTGTGGGAGCTTGGAGTCTTGGTGGGCCCTGGGTTACATATAAATGTCAGCTATTATTTCTATATCTAAATTTCCCCACAGTGACATCTTTCTAAGACACCATGTATTGCTATGGTATCTGACAAATGCTGATTTTATCTGTTCAGTGCACCAATGATGACTCTTCCTACTGTCCCATACAGCAAACACAAACTTGAACTATTAGGATCACCATATATATCATGACATCCCAGAGCCATGGAACTGATAGAAATCCTGTCAGACAGATGCTGTTCTAATGATATGAGGGTTATAATCAATGTTGGAGGTCAAGGAAGAAGAAAGTAGATGTTCAGCTGTGTGGAGGAGATAGTGATCATTTCTTGAGTAAAGGAGCTAAGTAGGAACTTAGCCCCAGATAGGCTGAATGAGGAGATTGCAAGCATACTTACAAGGAGGATGTGAGCCATCTGATCCTTAGAAACTGCAGAAGGCTTCAAGGGCAACATAGAATCTTCAGAGAGCTTCAGCTGGCTGGTAGTGATGACCAAGAGCTCTGAATGGTGGGTGTCAGAGAATAAATGGGAGCGGACAGTCAGCTAAGTCTTGACGCATGAGGTATGCAGCTCTGCTCTGTGTGGGAATGTCCATTTGTTTCTCTGTTGTCCTTTGAGTCACCTATATCTTGGATCCTTTGAAGACTATGGTGTTTTAAGAATTTCAACCATACAGTATGGCTGGGAGAACACTAGTGTTAAAAAGATGTGTTTTTGAATCAGGAGACAGGTTGGTAAGGCTAAAAATTCTGTCAAGTTTTTCAGATGCAATCTAGCTTGCATTTTTTCCTATCTGTTTATCCTTAGCTCAATTCACAATCATTTTACAGCACTTATCCTAGCTATAACTATTGCTGTATGAACTCAGTTGAATCACTAAACAACTGCCTGCTACATCTGGATGATATGCATTTTTCACCCATTTGTTTTTTCCTGGGTGTATTGTTAAGCTAATCCCTTCTGAGTAATCATGGAGCTCAATGAGGAGTACCTATAATGTCCTGGGTCCCAAAACAATCACTCTTAAACAGTAGCGTATGGAAGACCTCACCTTTTATAGAGAATCCATTTTTCATTTGGACCTTTTCTGTGATGGTGGTGAAAACCTTTGGAGACAAAGACTTCATGTTTTGTACATTACTTGACATTAACAATTGGAGGGTCATGGAACAATTACCACTATACTTGCATTTATAAAATAATCTTGAAAGATCTTAACATGCTTGAGAGACTTTTGCCTTTTGTTTCACTGAGTGAAATGTGCTTTGGGGGAGGAAAAGGAACTTAATAAAATTAATGGGTTACAGTAATTAACCTATATCCTAAATGTTCTGGGAAACTGGCACATGGGGATATTTATTTGTGGAAGCATGTAGTTGCTAATTTTAACTCTATTCCGGTTTGTCCTGTGAGTGGCACTAGAGAACAGTGGAAATGTACCTGAAAATTTGATTTTTTATCAGTTCTTAGAAAAAAATCACAGGCAATGGATCTTTTATTTGTTCTCTGTCATAGAAACTTATTTTCTCTGCTAGTGCTCCTTATTATATCTGTGATAAAAGTAGGAAAAACACTTCTTTACCAGCTGTGAAGGCAATGAAGATCTGCAAATGTTTTCAAACTAGACATTTTTTCCCTTTTCATTTGTACATGCAGTGATAGATGCTTTTCTATTTTGCTAAAATTTAACTATGGAAATGACTTTCATTTCCCACACTTTTTTCCTAATCAGGGAGGATTATGTAAATCCTATGTGCTTATTTCTTAAAGCAATAATTCTACTTAAAAGTAGCATTTCTTGCTGAGTACATGGTTAAACTTATAGAATGGTGTCCTAGTGGATAAAATTGACTGTTAACTGGAGTTAGTTTGATTCTAAAGTGGTGTTAGTATAATTTATTCTAATCAAATGGACAAATAGGATTCTTGAGTCACATGTCTGATTTAGGCCAGACTTTGAGTGTTTTTTTTTCCTAAAGGCCATTCTGCCAAAATCAAGATATAAACATTATAGTGGAGAGGTTTCTTTTCCTGAAATACTGTCAATTACAACAAACAAGACTGGTTTGATAGCTTATACATTTTCAATAGTCATATGTCTCACCTGCCTTTTCCTTAATTAGGTCAGCATAATCTGGAGTTATACTATTATTTCTGTGTAATATCCAGATGTATATATTTGTAGATTCCTTTAAGAGAAGTTGCAATGAGGTTATTGAATTAAGTCCAATTCACCAGAAAATTATTATACATCAACTATGGGCAAGGCAAAAGGCAACCATGGTACAGTGCCTTGAGAACTGTTCTTAGAACCAGGAAGTAGAAGTCCTATTTCCGGCATTTGCTAATTGTGTGACTCTGGGCAAGCTACTTAATTTCTCAGTGCAACTCAATAAGACAAGGGTTCTTACCCTTTTTTGTGTCTTGACCCCTTTGACTATCTGGTAAAGCCAATGGCTCCTTTCTTGGAATAATGTTTTTAAATGCATCAAGTAAATTACATAGGATTACAAAAAAAAAACCAATTAGATTGAAATACACTAGTAAAAAAAAACCCAATTTTTAAAGGTTAACAGACCCCAAGTTAAGAACTCCTGTTCTAGGACTATAATTTGAAGAGTAGGTGCCAATCTTCATTTATAGAGATAATTCCCTTACCTGGAACTTTTTACATCAATGAAATCATAGATCCAGGAAGCCAAAATACAAAGTAAACAAGGTTTTGTGAAAGGTGATGTAAATTTTTTTTTAGTGGAGACACAGTAATTTATTGGCTTGAGGATATATTGTATGAATATATATGAAAACTAGAAAAGGAGATTGAGACTTACTTAAATATACCAGTATTGTAAAAGGAGTTTGTATTTGACCCTAAAGTTGTGGATCACTGGAGGTTTTCCAACAGGGATGTGACATGTTCAGATGTGTGCATTTAGGAAGAATTTTTTTTTCATTTGTGGAAAGAATTAATTGGAGAAGGCAAAGACTAGAAGAGAAAAGCCTTGATAATATCTTTTACAGTAGTCATGGCAAAAAGTAATGTGGGCCTAAATGATGGTGCTGACAGTGTCAGTAGAGGGGAGGATAGGAGATATATTTTGGCAATTTAATTATCAGGACTGGAGGCTGATTGAGAGAGTTGGAAGAATCGAAGATGACTCCAGGGCTTCCAGTCTGGGAGGATAGTAAAGCAATTAAAAGAAGGAGGAGCATTGAATGAGAAGCAGGTTTAGTGTAGGAAAATGAGTTCAGTTGTGAGTTTCAAGTAGGTGGTACACCTAAGTAGGCAGGCTTTATGTGCAGAGGAGAGAGTGATGTTGGTCTAGGTCTAGAATGCAGATTTGGAAGTTATTTGCATAAAGTGTAGAAGAGTAGAAAGAGGGTTGGAAATGGGATCAGAGAGCTAGCTACTTATCTTGGGTAAGTTGCTTCTGGACCTGTTTCTCCGAATGTGTTTCCTTATTTGTAAAACAAAGGGAGCTTTAGACTATATGCTCTCAGGGTTCATTTCCAGCTCTTACTCCTCACTGACTTGCAGTGGGGTATAGTGAGTAGGGGGCCAGACCAGAAGTCAGGAAGAATTGATTTCGGTCCCTGCTTCTAGCATGTGTTGGGTGATTGTTAGCAGGCCACTTAAGTCCTCTGTGCCCCCAGACAAATTGCTGATCTGAAGTAGCAGAAGAATTCCTAGGACCTCCCCATCCTGATGCAATCATAGGTCTGATATCCTTCCTCCCTTTTCTCCCCTTCCCCCTACTCCCAATAATTCTAAATGCTGTTTTTGCTCTCCAAGCCTTTTACAAATGTTCATCAGACTTTCTGAGGGAAAAAAGGGTCAGTATTCTTTTTCAAATATTAAAAGCAAGTGTGCCAGGAGAGGCATCTAAAGCATAACAGATTGCTGACCTTGGGGACAGGAAAAAACTGGGTTCAAGTCCTGCTGCTGACATTTACAGGCTGTGTGATGCTGGATAAGTCACCGAACCTCTCTGTGGCCCCAAGGCAATTCCTTAAGTTGCAAAGCAGGGGCTGATGTCCAATGGTCCAGGGGAATTTCTTCTTCTGTGGCTCACAATACTAACTGAATCACAATACTAATTGAATTTGGGCTGCCTCCATCAGACAGCAACCCAAAGGTTGCCTTCTACCTGAGGAGGACTTTGCTGATGCCCTCAGATGCTAGTGGCTCCTCCCACCAATTATCTTGCATATATTTTGTAAATGTTTTTATGTGCTCATATGTGTACATGTTATCTCCCCTGATAAAATGTAAACTCCTTGAGGGCAGGGACTGACTCATTTTATCTTTCTATCCCTAACATAACAGTGCCTGACAGCCATTTCATAAATGCTTGATTGTTCAGGAACCTCCAATATTTTGGTTTTTTAATGTCTCATCTTAAACTTAATGGTCTTAAAATATTAAATTTTGTGTTGCATATCAGTTTGTGACTTCTAACTTTGCTGCTGAGTTCATCACCTGCTTAAGTTAGGATGAAAAAAAAAATAAGGATATTTTCCTTGCCCATATACTCTGCTTTTATTAGTGCCTCAGTGGGCAGTTAACAATTGTGAAACTTCAAATTTTGTCCATGGGCACCATGAATATACAGTAAACATATGCAAAGATAGCGGTATCATAGCAGAGTAGATGGAAGGTCACTTTGGAGTTAGGAAGAAGTGGGTTCAAGTCCTTCTGCTGGTACATGCCATGTGAACAGAACACAAGCAAGTTACTTAACCTTCCAACATCCTAGGCAACTTTCTAAGCCTATTAAGTTGTTTATGTGTGTCAGTGGAGGGAGCTTTCTTTCTAGGATGAAGCCACATGCCTGGATTCATGCATTTCATTCATTCCTTTGGGTCTTCTAGACTTTTTCGATCTTTATGAATCCTAGTAGACACCAAGTCTTTGGTCCAAAAGGATAAAAGACTCCCATAAAAGGGGGTAGATAGGAGGAACAGAGAAAACAGTCATAAATATCAAAATAAATTTATTAAAAACAAGTATTCAAAGACCACTTCATTGAAGTTTAGCTGCCTTCAAGACTTTTTTTTTTAGCATTCATGAACATGGTAGTGTTCTACACAACCTTAACCTGCAACATATGACAACACGTACATGGACCACTTCTTTCTCTCCATGATGAGGGACAGTAAGACAAATGACTGGGTCACATGGACTTGCATACCTCTTTGTACACAGTAAACTTTTCAATCAGACACTTAGTGGCAACAAAGACTAGTTTAAGAAGAGATACATAGCTGTTTAATCAAGGCTACATGTGATCTCCTCCAGGTCTATTTGATTAAAAAAAAAAAACAACTCTTTCGTATGAATAGTCCTACATCTGCTCTGGAATATAAACTTCTCCAGTGTGAATTAAAAATACACAGCACTTAGACAGTGTATTCACTGTCTTCTATACACAACACTTGCAAGGCAATCAGAAACATATCTCCTCCTATGCCATTACTGTCATTGTTATTCATAATGCAATTCAACTCACAGAGTCAGTATTTCTGTGTGATGTTTCCTGAATACCCAGGCTCAATTTGATGCTTGTCTTTTAGACCACCAGTTTTTATTAGGTTTCATGGGCCACAGGGCCTTCCTCTTTAGCAAGAAAAAGTCAAATGTTCTTTCTGTCGCTCTATTTCATTTCCCATGCTCACTCATGTATCCTGAGGCTCTCTCGTAATCTGTGGCTTTTTACACAAGTCCTGATAAAATTCAGACTCCAAAAATCTGGGGTAGGAATTATTTTCCATCAAACTGTAGACTCTTTTCTGGGCGGTAGTGAAGCAGCCAGTTGTAGCCTCTTCAATGTTCTGAGCAATCATGGTTTTAGTTTGAAAGTCTATATTTATCTGAAATAGAAACGGACAATGGTTTGTTGAGTTTCAGTGCATCAAATTAATATTGAATAACTAAATTTTGAAATGATGTCATAACTAGGCATGAATCCAGAATAATTCAGCTCTGATACTTCCTAGCTTTGTGACTGTGGGTCAGTCAACTTCTAAGAGCTAGTTTTATTAATTGTAAAAACTGGGGATAACATTTAAATGACCAGCTCAAGAGAGGCTGTTGTATGGAAAGCACTTAGTACATTTCAAAATGCTATAATGATAACAGCTAATATTTGTTATGAAAAAATATTAAGGACCATGCCTTAATACCTTAAAATCAGTATTGGGGGAAAATGTGGAAAGTTATGGTGGGATCAAAACAGAACCTTTGTCGCATTAAAATAAAAGGATATTTGGCATTCTTTTCACTGGAATTCTTGTAAGAACTTGAAGTATTCAAAATTTTGCCAAAATGAAGGATTATTACCTCTTTTGGAGCCTCCTTTTCTATGAAGTCAGTATAAATTTTCCGGGCCTTCGAAGTCAACTTCTGGGGAGACTTGGTTTTCTTGAAGTCTTCACAGGCCAGCCAGAATTCTATGTTTTCTTCACAAAACTCAGACTTTAAAAAAGCTCTAAATGCAGCAAGACCATCTAGAGAGGAGGAAGGAAATGTGCAGGACTTATTAAAATGAAAGAATGTCATATATTTATTTCTGGTATTTATCTTTTCAACAAGCCTAGACTTCAACACAAGACTTTTTATGTTACGGCAACTTGCCAGAATTTATTCAAACTTGCAAAGCTCTAGGTTTCAGAGTTTAAATGCCAGCAGGCAAATTTCTTACAGTTGGCACATTGCCATTCCAGAGCACATTCAAGTGTATAAAAACTACCCTATCAAGGGAAAAGAAATAATTCTAGTGGAACCATAAAACCTCTTTGAACTAAGCCCTTTGAAAACACTGTTTGCAATGGAAAAGTTGACTCAACCTTAAATGTGAACAAATGCATTTGTAATCCATCAGGCTGATCCTCACTCTCCCACTCCCTTACCACCTGAGAATATTTTACGGGAGCTATAACAATACACACAATTCCATTGATTGTTAAAAAAAAAAACAAAACAAAACCCTAGAACATAGGGACATCTGTTTGAATTCACAAAGGGCAAAGGTTCCTCATAAGTGAGGGAAAAAGAAAAACTAAGCCAAACCTTTCTTATGCTATAGGACTTGACATTGGAAAACAATTTAGAAGTTGGACATAGCAATCTAGTTTATAATCCATGGATTCAGCTATCTAGTCTGTAAAATCATTTCAGGTTGAGTTTAATATTTTCACTTACATTTATTGGCGAGAAGCTCATCGAAAGTTTCTGACCACAGCTGTGCTTCTTCAGGAGAAGGTCTGCAAAAATAAGTGCATACATTTAAAAAAATGGAACTTCTCCTGCTTCAAAGAAAAGGCAAAACAATTATTAGACAAAACTGTACCGTTAAGTTTGGGATCTCTAACTTACCTAATAAAAGCTTGCTGTTTGCCTTTCTTGTTGGCTTTTGGCTTCCCAGGTGTAGATGAGTTTTGCAGGAAGTAGCTTAAACGTGTCTTCCAGTCTTTTATGCTAAAAGGAAACAATTACATTCAGTGAGTGATGATGCTTAATCATTATAGCTGCCCACATTTTGCCAAGTAGTTATTTTAATGCCAGAAGCAGAATCTTAAGAAACAGAAAGGCTAATAAGACCTCACCAAAATAAAAAGCTAAGCACCATGGTGACATGAACCTTTCTGACATTTCTATTCCATATAGTTATATAGTACTAATAATGTTTAAGCTTGTCTTGAATGATCTGAACATGGCTTTTATTTTACTGGCTCATTAAGTAGCCAAGGTAAGGTTGCTTCAATGATTGAGAAACTAAGTCATCCTGAAAGTGGTGAATGAGACAGGTTTTCCATTTAGCCATGTGAAATTTTAGTTTCTGCAACGCTATGACAACTCTAGGCCATTTCAATCTGGTGAAATCTACTTTAGTGACACTTAAATGAGTCAGAGCAGAGTCTAATTAGTTTCCTCCTTACTCCTGAAAAAAAAA
>JAQQSZ010017191.1:0-10855 GCA_028646595.1 Phalanger gymnotis | reverse complement strand
TCTATCTATCTATCTATCTATCTATCCATCTATCTATACTAAGGTAGCTTGCAATGCAAAGGG
Organism: Phalanger gymnotis; assembly: GCA_028646595.1. Classification (NCBI taxonomy): domain Eukaryota; kingdom Metazoa; phylum Chordata; class Mammalia; order Diprotodontia; family Phalangeridae; genus Phalanger; species Phalanger gymnotis. Next base: position 10,792 of record JAQQSZ010017191.1, on the reverse strand, counting down.
TGAATTGGAGTATTATGATACTGTTCAGAGGAAACAGCAGCATCTAGGAAACAGGGGACACCTGAAAGCTGTAAATTAAAACAATTACTAATAATATTATAAGCAACAATTAAAATCAATATTGTGTTTCAGTGTGTGCACCAGTAAGGCAATAAACACATCAGTGATAATCATGAATATGCCTATGTAGTTCTGTATCACAAAGTATGAGTGACTCTCCATAAAGGTAAAAGAAGTATAACATTTATTCAGACACGAGAAAACCATAGCCCATAACCAAATGTTCAGCTCCCACAGCCAGTCAGCCCACTTTATCATAACAGCAAGGAGCTTAAAATGCCTCGCCATCCCAAAACCTGTCCAACCCCTTGCTGGGGTCTTTCCCAAAACCAACGCACAGTACAGCTAAGTCAGCCTGTTCAGTTCTAACAATCACCAGGGTAGCCATTAGCAGCCATTAGTAACCATCACATCTTTCTTTCTCTCTTAGCATTTTCTGTGACATAACTTCCTTTTCCTGTCGGGAAGCTCCTCTCACCACATATGTCTTAGGTTTCCTGTGCTGTAAGCAGATCACATGGCCTATTAATGGGTGGGAAAGATCTTCAAATCCAAATTGCTACTCCAGTGCTTACAAAGGCCTCCCAACCTCTTTCTCTAGTAGTAATATAAGTGTAACTGCTGCAATTTTTATATGTAAACAGGACCTGAGAGATTAAGAGATTTGATCATGATTATACATCTAGTAAATATGAGAGATCCAAATCTTTTACAGTCTTTTCCTGCAAAGGGTAGGGGCAGGAGCTAAATATCCAAGAGTCCCTTTATTTGGGAGAGTTAGGGCATCAGACTGTGGAGCATCTGAGAATTATATGTTCAAAAAACCAAGAGACTAGTCCAGAAACAATTCCAGGTAGCAAACCAAGGTGAAGCATGGAACAAGCTGGAACAAGAATTTGAGAGGTAGATTCATCAGAGATAACTGAGAACTGTTCAGTGACTACCATAGGAATGTTTGGAATGTTTACACCAGCTCAAGTTTGTTGGTGCTGTTGTTGCTTAAAGGGCTGGGCTAGTTACCTCTTGACATTTTGCTACTTTTTTTTTCCCTCATAAGGACATTTTATTGCACATTAATGCCAGTTTCATTACACTGCTCTAGTAAAAGCTGGGATAAGGAAGGAAGTTGAATCTGTTGGCTAAAATTCAATCCATGAGACTTTCATTGGAGCTGAATTTATCTCTGCTCTCCATGACCCTTACTGCAGTGAATAGTTCAGAAAGATAGTGCAATTGTTCCAAACTGCCATTGACTTATACTCTGCTGGATATACTTTTACAAGTAGCAGCTGCCTTTTCCCTCTTTTTCACTTCTCTGAAAAGTATCATACTATTTGGATTAAGAGAGAAATTCAAGGTTGAATTATTCACAAATTTGTTTAACTCAAAAAAATCTTACGAGAATCCATAAACACATAGCAGAAGTCTTTCTATATCTAGAATAGGAGGATGTCATTTGGAGAGATTCTAGAAACCATCTAGTTTAGTCCTCTCATTTTATAGTGGAAGACTTACCCAAGATTACATAGGCAGAACAGTATCCAACCCAGGTCACTGGGTCTTCTGTCACTTAAGTTTTCAGGGTCTCAGTTTAAGTATCTTTAAAATGATAAGGTTGGAATTGATGACCTTAAAGCATGATCCAGCTCAAATTTGATATCAATGAATCTATGATTCCATATGTGATGCTCTCCCCCACTAGATCATGTATCATGGTTCTATATTTAATCTCCCATATATAAACATTGCCTGTATAAGATGACACTAATTGATGTCTTTAAAAACACACACAATAATAAACCACCCTCCAAGATAATATCGCTAGGCTCTAGTGTACTATCCTTAATTCTTCTTAGATGTATGGGTGCTTAAATTTATGATATAACGGACAGAATATGGGATCTGGCATCAGGAAGATCTTATTTCCAGTCTACCTGAGACACATAGGATCTCTTTGACCCTGAGAAAGTCATTTAACCTCTTTTAGTCTCAGTTTTCTAATTTGTAAATGTAGGGGTTGACCTTGTAGCCTCCATGCCCTATTCTTCTTCTAGATCAATGATCCTATGATCTTATGTAGTTATACAATATTGAAAATGATGACTTTCAATGGTATGTAAAGTTCTACCTTTTTTTTCTCAATGGCATTGAAAGAAAATATTTATACTTGTGAAATACTTCCCTTCCCAAAATTTTTGGTCCTGTAGGTTAGAAACTAGGTTAGTATAAACATGAGTGAATTCCTTTTAATTTCTACACAGTGAAGATAGAATCCCAATTCTTCTTGCTTCCTTAGGCCTTTATTATGGTTCTCAGAAGGTTATAAAATCTTCAGTTTACCCTTGAGAGAGATGCTTCGCTTCAAGAAAGTCTGAGTTCCCAAATAATACTAAAAGAATCAGAATTGTCAATAAAGAAAACAACAAAGCAATTTTAAAGATGACAAAGAAAATATATGACTTCTTTATCTGGTAATAAGGATTTCTGGGGATTTAATTAAAATCAAAGTAAAGTCTCTTCCATTTGGACAAATTAAAAGAAATGAGTCATCTGAACTAGTGAAAAGTTTAAATTGACAATACCCAGGATCCATCTGTGGTTCTGAACTTGGTATTACCCTGGAACCATCATCCAGCAGTGGAGAATTCCATAAGCCTAATGGAGTCTTGTAAACAACAATATCAGTATTACATCTATGGTCACTTCTATGATGTCCCAGTCACTTGGGATCAGCTCTTGCAGGAACCCTATAGAATACAGCCAAGGATGCAGATACTCTGCTGGTTATCTTGACTTGACTGCTCTTCAATCTAGATGTAGAATTTCCTTTATAGTAGTGCTTTTGGGCTTCAGTAGTCAGAGGGAGCTCTAGGAAGGCTTGCTTCACCCAGAGTGTCTGCATTTTATTATCCTCAGCAGTGAGTCAATAGAGGTATGTCTTGTCTACTGTGTCCCTGAAAGAGCCACACTTCTCCATGAGGTCCCATCAATCAGTTTGTATCTTTATGGATCTGGAAAGTTTTAGAGGCTGGTCAAGACACCAAGATTCAGAGAATAATGATAAGAATTAGCCACAAGCCAACTTTCATCTAATCTTGTGCCAGAGAATTATGGTTTTAAAGACTCACTAATGTGTACTATGAGATAAAATAATACAGAAGGGAAACATAGCCTGGAAATAGATGGAGCTGCAAATAATCTTAGATATCCTACAGTGCAACTCTCTTATTTTGAGGATAAAAAAAAACAAGCCCCAGAGAAGTTAAATAACTACAACTAAGGTCACACTTACAATAGGAAGCAGAGTTAGGATTCAAACCCAGGACCTCTGAATCCTGACCTAGTGCTCTTTCCACCATAATCATTTCACCTTTCCTAATAAAATATTGCCTAGTTGGGTTTCTTATGTGGCTTACTTTAATGAAAGGATAACAGTAGTTTTAATGAGCATATTAATTGAACACATAAATGAATAATTCTGAATTAGAAGAGTAAGATTGACATATGCAATCATGTTTATGCTATTAATTTGCTTAGCAAATCATTCCTGTATAGATAACCAAAATAAAAACTTCTACCTAGCTCCCATTCAGATTATCATAAATTCTAAAAAAGACAAAATTTCACTTGATGAACTTTCATTTGCATTTCAAAATTATACAATCAATAGGGTTTTTTTTCAGCCATTTCAATTTATTTCGAACAATTCTTGAATCGAGAAAATATTGCATCAGGTCTAGAGGTCACAAACTGTCTCACTTTTTTCTGTTCAGACATCAGTCAATTTGTTTCTGATACTGCCAACATAGAAGTACCACATTATCATCTTTTTTCCCTCTTTTTAGTGAACTATTCTCTTGGTGTTGATTCAAAATCACGTTATATATCTCCATTGACATAGGAGAATAGAGAAACCAAAGCCATTGAGTGGATTTTAACTAACTCCTGTAGGTGGGGTGGGAACAAGATCTGTCATTATGGATACCTGAATTCTTTCTTGTCACCACCTGCCAGTCTGATGACAGTGTTGGTTAACTAGAAGAAAATATGGAGGATCTCTGTATGGCAAATCTCTTTACTTTTCTGCACCTCAGTTTTCCCATGTATAAAATGATAAGCTTAGACAGGATGGTCTCTGATATCCCTTTTAACTCTAAAATTCTATGGCTCTATAATCCTATGCTTTAAGCAAAACTGACCCAAAGAAAAACCAATCATTTCTGTATAATAAAACTTCTTTTGCATCTTTCTATTCTGTCAGATTAAATGAATTACTTATTAATTAGTATGGATTACTACTAATTACTTCTGCCTAATTTTAGTGTTTACAATTACTGGTTTAAAACATTTTAAATCACTTTGTATAGCACTTCTTAGATTATTTGGGCATGATATTTTGTGTTGATTTGAGTAGAATGCCCTATCTTGAAAGGAATGATTTAGCTTCCCGTGGGAAGATAAGCAAGGCATTGTTTATAGCACAGCATAGCATTACAATGCAATAAATGTTCAATGAATATTTGTGATAGTGAAATACATGCCTTAATTTAAATGCTCCATTTTCTCTGGGTGGCACCCTCAGAATGATTTTAAACTAAGCTTGACAGATGTTCTGAAGAAATAGATTTGTCCCTAATTCCAGTTCCTTTGATGGCTTTTAACTGGGTTAGAATGGGTTAATAGTCTCATATTCAGTACTGATGATGACTGCAGTTTGCATCAAACTTTATTAGCCTTAATGAAATATTTTTTGAGCATGTTCACAAAAATAAGGTGTGTTGACAAGCAAAATGGTCTTTGTTTTCTTTGAGCAATTCAATGTATTTCCTTAAGCCTTGCTAAGTGTTAAGCCCCAGGCCCAGAGCCCTGTTGGGTGTGGAACCTATGTGGATGTGAGCCTCCCAGGACCCTGGGGGGATTGGCTAGCACTGGAGCCAATAGAAGCCTGTGGTGGGAGGAGCTTGTGGAATGGTTGGAGCAGAGCTAAGAGGCAGAGGCAGTTGGAGGCAGTTGGAGAAGCAGAGGGGAGGCAGTTGGAGACGTTGTTGGTGACAGGAGTTAAGAGCTGAAGGAGAGAGGAAGCAGTCAGCTATCTGGAATACAGCTTGGAGAGTGTGGTGGAAGTTGTGGCGACGGTGGCAGAGACAGCTACAGCCGAAGCTGAAGAGAAAGCCGAAGCTGAAGCAGGAGCTTTGGAAGCAGAGCTGACCCGAAAGTAGAGCTGACCCGTGTGTAGACCCCAGAGTGCGAGCAAGGACTTGAGGCCAGTAAACATGATTTGGCTAAATACTATCTTGATTTTCTGTGGCCTTCTGGTTACTCTTGAGAGGCAGACTTATTGGGCCTGGAAGCTTGTGAGCAAAATGTCAAAATGGGGAGGCTGGTTCATGAATCTGTTTCTGTGGAGCCTAAATAAATGTTTTATTGCCTTTACTTAGAGAATCTCTCATACCTTGCGATTTCGAACCATTCAAACATATACATGATTATATTTGAGATTATAAATTTAGCCTTCCTACTTCATAAGGATGAAAATGTTTTATCATAGAAGGAAACAAACATTCATATCACTATTGTGCTTATAACCCTCCTGGAAGGTACACCAGGAAACAAATAAGAAATTATTTACCATAGCTTTAAGACTAGTCACCTTCAGATCATTCCCCTTCTCCATCCAAGGGGACTTAGTTACAGAAGTCCTCGAAGTTTTACCTACAAGAATATTGCTGAGTATAGATCATAGGGGAAAAGTACAGTTCAAATGTCCTTTTCACCCTTAGCTTTTGTTGATGACTGAATTGTATGTTCTTGGGATGGTTTCTACAGATCCTTTGTCTCCCTCTCCTCCCATCTTGGTATGAGTTAAAATGGTTTTAGTCTTGCCTGATGGGTCCAGCCTTAAGTCTTAGAAACAATAGCAAACCTTTAAGCATGAGAGTAGGAAGATATTATTACATGAATGGCTTGCTGAAACAATAAGGGCCTTCTGGAGAGAAAACTCAGATTCAGAACAACTGGTCTATACTTGCTCCACACTCCTTTGAGGCAATTCATTTAAAGAAATAAATGAATTACTCTTCTTTCTCCTTCAATTTGTTCAGGCCTGTATGACCTGTCAATAAGGTTAAGCTGTCAGAAGAACTCCTAGATACAGCATCTCTTGCTAAGGTGCGTGGAACGTTCATAAGCCATTTCTTTCATTTCCACTTAGTTATCTGGCATTTTCTTCTTTTACATCCTGCCTTCCCCCATGGTATTGAAACTTCCCCATTTATAATGCAACTGTCTTCTACCATTTGTGCAAGAGAGAGAGGTCAGCACCTATTCAAGTAGCAGTGATGATTTAGCACAAAAAAGCATGATCTGCCTGTGTTTTCAGATGGCAGCTTAGAAATATAAATATCTGGAAAAAAGTCCTGAAAAGATGTTTTTCTATCACCCACTCAGTCCCAGGTTTGGCACTGCCAATCAATTCTTGCTTTCTGGCTACTATTATAATTCTAGGCACATTTTGATCGATAGATTTATAAATCACAAAGATTTATGAATCATTTTTATTAATACATTCAATGATGGGTTTTAGCTCCAAATCAAAAATGTTAATTAAAGAACTCAATTAGCAATAGTACTTAATAATTGCCTATTTAGTATTACTGATGCCAGCCAATAATGTAATTATAGAGCATCAGGGTCCATGATACACTTTTTCGTAATGCTGAAGAAGATGGATAAAAATTTGCCATAAGATACCATCATTGAAAGGCAACTCAAGAAGGAGAGGGAGGGACCAGTATAACCAAGGTAACAGGAGTCAAAATTATCCTAGTGGGTATAGCTGAAGATCTTCTTTTGCTTCAAGCTTGTATATCAGCATATGGTAGGCAACATTAGTGTGAGCCTATTAAGTAAGTATAATTATTGTAAAATTTTAAAGTTGGGAGAGATTTTAGGAGTCATTACATTGAATGACCATTCCAAAAGTAGTCATCCCAAAATGGATGAGGAAAATGAACGTTAGACTAGGGGTTTGAAGAGCTAAGTTCAAGCCTTAGTCCTACTGCTTGCTAGCTATAGGACCTTCCATAAGCAGCAACTTATGTAGACCATTGGTACTTCATTTGTAAAATGAAGGGATTGTATGAAATCTTCTCTACAGCTTTTCTAGCTGTAAAATGTGATGATCCCTCTCTGCAGCATTCCTGAAAGATAGTCACTCATTCTCTGCTTGAGTACTTCCAGTAATGGAAAATTATTACTGATTAATATAATTAATATAAATAATTAATATTATTTAATAATAATTTATATAATTTAATATTATATAATTAAATTATAATATTATATAATAATTATATAATTAAATTATATGATTTAATAATTTAATATAAAATAATTAATATAAAAAATTAATATAAATAACATAATTCTTTGTATTTTTCCTACATGGATGGGGAATATAAAAGGATCTCTATCAAACTTTCATTTCTTCTGGAATTGCAATAGAATTTTCTCATCCTCTTTGAGTCCAACAGAATCACCATGACATGTTTTGGAAGAACATTGCTACAACTTTCAATTTTCCATTCATCTGAAAGCACCACCTTTAAAAAATTCCAAAACTTGTCTCTTTCTTTGTTAACTCCAACTCTAATATAAATTTAGAACATTTGGTTACCAACTGCTAGTGAAAATAGACATATTTGAAAGTTGTATGTATAGTGGAGCAAACAAAGTACTCTAAGTCAGAGGGCCTCTAGCTATGTGATTGTGGACAAGTCACTTAACTCTCGGGAACCTCGGCTTCCTCATCTATTAAATGGATACAATAATTTTCTATCTACCAACCTCATATAATGCTTGTAAGGAAAGGATTTTACAAACCTTATACATAAACATGAATTAGTGCTAGAAAGGACAGATTTAGAATAACTGAAGAAATCCATGCTGTCTATATATTCTGGGCAACAGTTGAGTCTCAGGGAAGGTATCTATGACTTTCTGAACAAGAATTGACTTTCTATTGACATAAAAAACTAAAAAAAAAGCCATGTCATCTTCATTACCTTACCTCATTATGAATCCTTTATCATGTAACAAAGAAATGATATGCGCTCTAGATTTAAAAAATGTGGGTTAATGTCTCATGCCTTATGTTTACTACTATGTGACTTGGCATGCTTCTATGACCCTCAGCTTTCTTATATGAAAAATAAGAGGAATGACTATTGCCATTGAGGTTCTTTGTTGCTTTACATTTAGAATCCTAAGACTACATAAATCAGGAGGCTCCCCCACCCAAATTAGAAAACATCAAAGATTTGTCAGGAAGGAGTGAATTGACAGCATTTGTCTTGAGTTTTCAAAGAGCTGGTATTTGGCAGCCAGTTCTTTGTTCTCTATGGGTGACTCCCAGCAGAAGACCTGGTCTAAATTTAACCTGGCTACTGTTGCTTGCACTTGCTATCAGGAAGCCTCAAAAGTTCTTTTTTTTCCCTTGTCATCTTTCTTGAAACCATAACTCAGTATGGGCTTTAATGCATTTCTAATCCTTTTTATTTGGTACCGACAATAACATAATTAGAGAACATTAGAATAATCAAACCCCTTAGTAATCAACAGGGTCAATTCCACTATTTTACTTATAAGAAGTGGAGAGACTCCTGTATGTCAGTGATATACCTGGCCTTCCTAGACTCCAATCCAATGCTTTTGGATTGTGCCTTATGCTGTGGTAATTTCTCTATTTACCTACTTCTATGCTGTGTTATTGGCCTTTGAGTTCATGTTCATATTCTCCTATGATAGTTATTTAAAGCTTACTCTTAGGCTTTTTTTGGGAGGGAGGAGAGAGAGAGAGAGAGAGAGAGAGAGAGAGAGAGAGAGAGAGAGAGAGAGAGAGAGAGAGATGGAATGTCTGAGGCCATATTTGAATTCAGGAAAATGAATGTTCCTGATTTCAGGCCTACCACTTATTATGATCACTGCGCCTCCTAGCTGTCTAGATCATACACACACACACACACACACACACACACACACACACATGAACACACACGCACACGCATACATACATTTATTTGTACAACCACATACATATACTGAGGGCACTGAGAGACTGATATTTGTATATTTTATTCTCTCTTTCTCTGTCTCTCTCTCTCTCTGTCTCTCTCTCTCACACACACTGATTAATAGGTTGCTCATCTAACTTCATGTTAATAGACAATGCTTCATTTACTTGGTTTTGCTTTCTTGTATTCCTAAGTGGATAATTAGCCCCAAGTTTTTTGGTATTGCTACAAATCTATTCCAGTAGATTCTACAGTGTTCCAGGGTTTGATGCGTCCTACACAATGTCTTCCACAAACAGTGGCATCTAAAGAAGGGATTTTTAACCTGAGGTCCACAGACCCTCAGGGATCAATTGGACAGATTTTAAAGGATTCTGAATATACATGAGAAAAATTATATATTAATTTCAATATATTTGGATTCCTTCTTGCTCCTATGTATGTATATAACTGATATATACCTACTATATATATATACATATATATATATATATACATATATACATGATACACATATGTATACATATTTTAGGGAAGGAATCTATAGACTTCACCAGACTTCCATGATGCACAAAATGCTAATGCCCTTTGTGTAGAAGGTGTCCTTTCCTATTTGTTATCTTTTTGTATTTTGATTGATGTTTCTTTCATTATTATGAATTATAATGATATATTGCATGCCATATTTTCCTCATTGTTATCCTCTCTTTTAACTTCAGATACTTCTAGTCTTTGCTCTAGCAAGCTGTTGGTCTTTTAATGATCAGCATTTGTATTATTCAACATGTTCATATCTTTTTTTGTGTCTTTGTATAAATCTTGAGTAATTATGTAGCCCCTACTGTGTGCCAGGAACTGTGCTAAATGCTTTACAAAGGCAAGTTCATGGGCCTGCTGCTCTGGTGAATCAATTTTTAAACATAATCTACAAAAAATAAGTACAGTGGGATCTTGGATTCTCTACATCTTTTGTTTAATAGCATAATGCTAAAGTTGTAGTCCACTGCGGGATAACAGGGATATGATTCTTGTAAAAATTGTACATGCATGGAAAAGGAGAAATACAGGTTTATAGTTGATGCTGATGTTTTCTATCACCTTTTTTCAATATGGACATAGTTTTTTTTTCAGTGCTTTTGGGATGTTCCCCTCTATACATTTTGTAAATTGATACTTCAACTTTCTCAAAATCGCATCAACTTTAACATAGACTGGGAGGTATGCTGTATGTACACATGCTCTAATGTGGTTCCATTTCTCATTCTTGTTCTCTTTAATGTCATTTCCACTTTTTCTTTAAGGACATTTGATTCTAGGCTGCATTAAAAACATAATGTGGGGGGGGCGGAGCCAAGATGGCGACTGGAAAGCAGTAACTGGCGTGAGCTCCCCACCAAGTCCCTCCAAAAACCTATGAAAAAAAATGGCTCTGAACCAATTCTAGAACTACAGAACCCACAAAGGGGCAGAGGGAAGCAGGACTCTAGCCCAGGCCTGCCTGGATGGTCTCGGGGTAAGGTCTGTCCCGAACAGAACTCCCAGCCCCCAGCCGAGGGGAGCAGAGCTGAGCCAAGCAGAGCCCAGTGCGCGAGGCGGCGCGGCGGGGGGCAGCAGACCGCGGACCAACTAGACCTGGAGTGGAGCGGAGGGTGCCCTAGCTC
>JAQQSZ010017190.1:0-10856 GCA_028646595.1 Phalanger gymnotis | reverse complement strand
TGATGATGATGATGATGGTGATGATGGTGATGTGATGATGGTGATGGTGATGGTGATGATGGTGATGATGATAGTGGTACTGATAAGTTGCAGAGAATACAAAGAAGAGCAACCGGAATGGTGAGAATGATTTGGAAGGAAGTGAGAATATTTAGCTTGGAAGACGGGAAAACTCTGTTGGGGCACATCAGCATCTGGACAGCTGTCATATAGAAGAAGTGTTAGACTTGTTCTTCTTAGTTTCAGAGGAACTAGGAACAATGCAGAAGGGATGGGGGCCGGGGTTGGGGTCGGGGAGAAGATAGCTTGATAGAAACAAAATTTTCCTAGTCATTAGAGAGCACCAAAGTGGAATAGACTGGCTCAGGAGGGGGATGTTTGTGAGCAAGAAGACTGCCACTTATTGGGGATGTTGTCAAGGGCATGTTCTTGTCCCAATAAGGGTTAGACTAGGCCAGGGGTGGGGAACCTTTGGCCTTGAGACCACATGTGGCCTTCTAGATACTAGAGTGCTGCCCTTTGACTGAATCTAAACTTCACAGAATAAATCCTTATTAAGGGAATTTGTTCTATAAAGTTTGGACTTAGTCAAAAGGCCACACTTGAGGTTCCCCACCCTTGGACTAGATGGTCTCTGGCATTTCTTCTAACTCTTGGATTTTAAGAACCGGCAGATCTCCAAAGTAAAATGGGAAGGTTGAACTAGATCCCTAAGGTCTGAAGCTCTAAGGCGTATCACTCTTACCCTGGAATGTGCGTACTGGTTGTCCCCAGCACCTTCACAGAATTGCAGAATTTGAGAATTGGAAGGGGCCTTGTCAGCTACCTAGTTTAGCCCATGCACCAAAGGTACTGCCAGAATAATAAAATGATAATAATAATAGCTAGCACTTACATAGCCCTCGAAGGTTTGTAAAGCGCTTCAAAAATATGATCGCATTTCATCCTCGCAACAACCCTGGGAGCTAGGTGCTTTAATTATCCTCATTTTACGGATGAGGAAATGTAGGCCCAAAGATGTTCAAGCAGGGACTGTCTTCTGCCTTTCTTTGTATTCTCAGTGCTTGGCACAGAGCCTGTCACCTAGCAGACATTTAATTTGGCTGATTTGCCCAGTCATATGGCAGGTAAGGGTCTGAAGTCTGGATTTGAACTCAGATCCTACTGCCTCCAGGACCAGCTCTATACATTGAAGGCCTCCAAGGAGGGAGAACCCATCACCTCCTGAAGCAGCCTCTTCTACCTTGAGACACCTCTGACAGTTAGGAAGTTCTTTCTGACATCAAACTGAAATTAGTCTCATTGCAACTTCTATCTGATTCTATTCTCTGAAGTTAAACTGAATGAGACCAGTCCTGCCTCCATATGATAGTCTTTCAAATACTTGAAGATAACTATCACATCCCCCCTGAGTCTTCTCTGAGTCTGACAAAACATGACCATTTCCTTCCACCAATACTTACATGACATGGATTCCGGGCTTTTCATCATTCTGGTTGCGTCCTTGGTTGCCATGTTCTAGACAATCTTCAGCTTATCCGTTTCCTTAAACTGTGGTGCCTAGAGCTGAACACAGTACTCCGGGTGAGGTCTGATGAGGGCACAATACAGTGGGACTGTCACTGATCCATTCCTAGAAGCCAGAACTCTCCTCATTCAGCCAAAGATCATATTAGTTTTATTGACCCACATCCTATTGCTGATTCATATTGATCTTGCAGTCCACGAAAACCCCTAGATCTTTTCCAGAACAACTGCTTTCTAATGACGCCTCCCTCATCTTATATCTGTGAAGCTGATTTTTTTGTGCCCAAGCGTAAGACTACATTTATTCCAATTGAATTTCATCTCATTAAGTTCAGTTCAATACTTTGGCCTGTCAATTTCCTTTTGGATCTTGACCAGAGGTTCCCCGACTTATTTGGCCAACACCCCCTTTAAAAAAACTACTCAGTGTATCCCTGGAAATTTGCTTTCTTTAATGCCATAATTTTTTAAAATGCATGTCATTTAAATATATATATATATATCTATATATATATATATGTATTTAAATGATACATCTTAAATTTAGTAATTTATTGTGAAATTGTGGGTTTTTTCCTGCATTGAAATTTTGACATGGCAATGTTGTGTCATGTAACCATATAGTATCCTATTGTAAACGAGGTGTTACATGCACATATTCCTGCCAAAGCATGCTGGACTTCTTGACAATGTGTAATATGCTTGCCTGCCAGCACTCGCTTGTTAAGACCTGTCAGTGAACTTGACCATTGATCAGTTATAACTTGTATTTTGTGTGTTTATTTGGAAAATAATGTAATCACTACGACTTTAACTCTGTGTAACAATAAGGCCACTTGCCGCTACTGTGGCTGTGCAAGGCCAATAACACCAGCACACAGGAGGGCTACTAGCACAGGTTCTTTGATCTGCTTTTCTAAGGAAAGCAAATTTAAGGGGTTAACAATCTTACTTTAATTAAACATACATATATCATTCACTTAGTTCAGGGGAAAAAGTCAGTACCCTGAACTTCAGAGAAAACACAAACAGAAATTACAAGCAGAAATTATATAAATAGAGCAAAATAACACAAATCAACAGACAAGTTTCTAGCCATCTGACCAAGACATTACGTATATAGTTACTAGAGAGAGAAGCACCAACACCTGGGTTTTTCAAAGCTGAAGGGCTCCTTGATGGCTACCCAGAGTGTCATCCAGTTAAGTCACATGACATTCTTTCAGCGAGTGAGCTCCAAGAAAAATGCTAACCTCAGAGTATATATATACTTCTTCAGGGTCAGAGGGTATGACAACCATGAGACCCATGTGACCTAAGCCTTCCCATGACTTAAGCAGGTTGTCAAAGACTCCCGATTCAGTCAAAGATTCTTGATTGAAACAAAGGCGAGACTCAAAAGCACTTGGTTGCCTCAGTGCTGAGAAGCACTCTAAAACAAAAGACAGCAGAAAGTCCCACTTTACTTGCCATTATACTCTGTTATACAACACATGAAACATGTATGAATGGTTTTTGAAATTTTCTTCTCTTCTTTCCTTGTGCTTCCACTGTGCCCTTATTTTTATTCAACATCTACCAATTGCACCTGAGGCTACCCACCCCCCTGGATCTTTCCAATGCCCCCTAGAGGATGGTATCACCCACTTTGGGAACATCTAAGACTATTTTATCTAGTGTGGTAGATATCCCTCAGGGCACCTAGATGGCATAGTGGCTAGAGCACTGACCCTGGAGTCAGTAGTACAAAGTTCTAATCTGACCTCAGACACTTACTAGCTGTGTGACTCTGGGCAAGTTACTTAACCCTATTTGCCTCAGTTTCCTCATCTGTGAAATGAACTGGAGGAGGAAATGGCAAACCCCTCCAGTATCTTTGCCAAGAAAACCCCAAATGGAGTCATGGAGAGTTGGACACAAGTGAAATGACTCAACAACAATATTCTTCCCTGTGTTGTGTCCTCTGCAACTCTGCCTTTACCTAACTTGGGGCACTCCACTGGAGACCTCCTGCCACCTTGACCTTAAACCATTTACAACTTTTCTTTGAGCGTAGCCATCCAACCACTTCTGAATTGATCTAATCATAATATCACCTAGTCCTCATCTAACCACCTTTTCCATAAGAATAGCATCAAATACTTTATCAAATACTTTGCTAAAATCTGGGTAAACTATATCCATGGCATCCCCCTCATGGGCTAGTTTGGTTATCCTATCGAAAAAGAAAATAAAATTTTGGGACTCATCACACCCCTTCCTTTCACCACTTCTGTTATACTCAAACTTGGGTCCTTGGCTCCCTAAGCTGACTCCACTCCAGTCAATCAGAATCAATCAAAATTTGTTAGGTGATTCCTATATGTCTAGCTTAGTGCTCGATGGCTCTGATAGGAGACAGAGCTGGGTGTTTCCCTCAGGGAGGTTATCATGACTGGAAAGATAGGACTCAAACACAAAAGAATTAAAGAGCATTAAAGTAAAAATTGTGAGACACACACTTAATACACAGCAGTCATTGTGGGCTGAGAGGATCATACAATCTGTCAATAATATCTCCCTGAGGCACAGGTCTCACCATGTCAATTACTTGCTCTGTGGCTCTCCATTGCCTGGATGATAAAATACATGCTCCTCAGGCCAGTATTTAAGGTCCTCCACAATCTGGCTTCCACTGACCTTTCCATTATTTCCCATCATATTCTACCTTCCAGCCAAACTGGCCCACTCGTCACTCCCTGGTTTTGATGTGCGGTATCCTAATTTACAGATGAGGAAACTCAGGCGTGGGAAAGAAAAGCAAGTTGGTGTCATATATGGGTTGGAGTCTGAACTCTCTGATCCCAGATCCTCCCCACTCTCTGAACTGTTGGTCTGAGAAAGGAACCTATTATGATCTATGATCCTATGACTAAACCTCAGGTCTCCAGACTCTCAGCTCAGGGCTCTTTCCATTGGCCCTAAACTAAGCCTAGTATGGGGGAGAGCAGTGAAGAAGACAGCCAAAATGGTGGCATGGATGCTTAGGTGGCCAGAGGTAGGCTTGGCTACACAGGGAAGATCCTTGAATGCTTAGGCACTGCTCAGCCTAAACGGAGGACGCAAGAGGACAAGCAGATAAGGCTACTTCCAAATCTTTTCTCTTATGTTTGAATAGAGCCCTAGTACTCTCTTACTAAGTGGGTTGTACTTATGCCTGGCCTTCTCTGCCACCGGGCTCAGATGCCTGGAACAGTTCCCTCTGAGAAATGACTTGCATTTCTTTTTCTTCCCTGCCCCCTATTACATCAACTTCCCTTCTTTCTTTCGTTTTGATCTAAATTCTATGCTGTAATCAGCAAAGCTATGAATTTTGAATCAAGAGGATATAGATAAAATCTTGGCTCTTTCTGTTACTAGCTATGGGACCTTAGACAAGTTTTCATTTCTCTCAGTTTCAGTTTTATCATCTATGCAAAGAGATTTTTAAATCTTGTCTGAATCCCTCCATCCTAAATCACTTCATCTCAGTTTCTTTATCTGCAAAGTGGTCAGTGATATTACTGACACTATCTTTCTAAAGTGATTCTTAGGTGGATTTTTATAAAGCTTTTATTTTATAAAGCTTTTATTTCTTCCATGTTCATCCCAGCCACGTTTCTTCTCCTGGCTTGTAGTTTATAGCTTCTAGAGTAGTAGTGCACATATGTATATGTACATATATGTATGCATATATTATATATCTATTGCCTATATTATACATATACCCATATAATATTGTATGTTTCCATATGTGTGCATATGCCTATATATCTATGTATAGGAGGAAGTTGTGGTGGTGGTGGTATATGTGTGTGTATCTAGACCTGCGACTTCATCATAGGGAGTTCCAGGTGAGAAAACTCTCTCAGCTCAGATTAATAACTTCTCTTCAACTGAGAACTGAGAAAAACTCCTATGGGTCACTGAGAGGTTAAGGGACTAGCCCAGGGCCCTGCATCAAGTCGTTTTAGCAGCAGAATTTGAGCACACATCTCTGACTCCAAGGCCACAAAGCATCTAAGTAATGGTTGTAGCATTAATCATTTGAATCAAATCTGAAGGAGGGGCCCTCCTTCCTTCAAAGCTCAGTTCAAGAGGCATCTTCTCCACGGAGCCTTCTTTGACTGTTGCCCACCCCCCTCAGATGAAAGCAATCTCTCTCCTTTGCCCTGCCCTCATTTTCCTATATATTGTATACACTAGTTATTTGTGTACTCCCTTCTTGTTCAAATGTGAGCTCTTTTGCATCAGAGCCTTTGTGGCATCTATCTTTATATCCCCAGCACCCAAGGCAGGATTTTTCACATAGGCATAGGGATTAGACTTGTAATTTCATTGGTAGGGAGATTTTAGATAGGGAAATTTCCTCTACTAATACAAGTAGTTAACCTTTTTTTTCCCCTTCCAATTTATAGTCTTAGAGAGTTGCCCAAAGCATGGAGTTCAGTGACTTATCCAGGGTCATATAGTCCATATAAGTTAAAGCAGGACTTGAATACAAGTGTTTCTGGCTCCAAAGCCAGCTCTCTATCCATTATGCTAAAATACCTTTTACTGCAGAGGATTAAATTGAATTCTGATGCCCTATGTGTTTCTCTTGCTCCTTCTTCTGAGCTTCCCAGGAAATAATCTTCCAGCCCCAGCAGGGAGGATAAATACCATGTCCTAATATTATAGCACCCTGGATTTTCTAGTTGTGAGTAACCTCCCACTTCTTGAATTCAGCTTTCTTCCCATGGTAGGAATTCCTTCTACAGCTTCCATGACTGGAGAGTCATCCAGCCTCCATTTGGACACCTCCTGTGATGGGGAGGTCACTATCTCCTGAAACAGCTCCCTCTATTGTGAGACAGCTCAACATTAAACGGGTCTTTCTCTCATTGAACTGAAGTCTGTATCTTTCGAATTTCTCTCCATTGCTCTTAATTCTCTTTGGGTTAAGCAGAACAAGCCCATGGATACCTAAAGACAATAGTCACTGTCCTCCATCCCCAGCCACATTTTTTCTCTTGATTAAAATGATTCTTCCTACTAATCCTCATGGGGCATGGTCTCTAGTCTTTTCACCATCTCAGTTTCTCTCTTTTGGACTCATTGCAGCCTGAAGGCTGAGTTTGGTATGTCTTCCTCCTGTCTGCATGGTATGACAGAGAGAACATTAGACACAATAACACAATAGAAAACAACACTGGGAGACATCAGATGTAGAGAGGCTGATCAGTAGAATAGAATAAGTGCACACCATCCAGAAGCAAGCAAATGGAGAAGCACAGTATTTGATAAATCCAAAGCCCTCGGTAACTGAGATAAGTACTTCAACAAAACTTCTCGGAAAACTGGAAAGCAGCCTGGAAGTAATTACAGACAGACTTACAAGATAAGCTCCAAATGGATACATAACTTAGTGTTTAAAAAGTCACATTAAAAACAAATTAGAGGAACAAGGAAGGAAATACCTTTCATAATTAAAGAAAGGGGGAGAGCTCATGACCGAACAAGTTGTTAAGTTACCCAAAAAATGGTTTTGATTAAATAAAATTTAAAAAGTTTTACACAAACAAAGCTAATATACTTAAAATTAGAAGGGAAATAGTTAACTGGGAACATATCTTTGAAGCATCTCTGAGGAAGATCTTATATACAAGATATATAAAGAGCTGATTGAAATTTATAAAAACAAAATTCATTCCCCAGTAGATAAATGGTCAAAGGATATAAACAGACAGTTTTCAAAGAAAGAAATCCAAGTTGTCAACATGTAAAAGGCTCCAAATTACAAATTAAAATGGCTCTGAGATTCCATCATACACCCATCAGATCGACAAAGATGACAAAAATGGAAAATAGCAATTATTGGAGGGGTTGTGGGAAAGCAAGAGAGTTCATGCATTGTTGGTGGAGCTGTAAATTGGTCTAGCCATTCTGAAAGGCAATTTGGAACTATGACTCAAAATAAAAGGTGTATTCCCTTTGAATTAGCAAAACAACTACTAGATCCATATTCCAAAGACACTAAAGAAAGAGGATTTACACGTGCAAGGAAACTTACAGCAGCTCTTTTTTTTTTTTAGTGGCAAAGAACAGAAAACTAAGGAGATACCCATCAATTTGGGAATGACTGACCAAATCATGGTATACAAATGTAATGAAACATTATTTACTGCCATGAGAAATGATGGAAGAGACAGTTTCAGTGAAATCTGGACTTATTGTGAGGTGATACAGAATGAAGTGAGAAAAACCAGGAGAACAATTAATGCAATGACTAGGACGCTGTAAAGAAAAACAACTTTGAAGGACATAAGAACTCTGATTGATATAATGACCAACCCCACATCCAGAGTAGTGGTGAAAAAAAAAAGTATGCTACCTGCTTCCTGACAGAGACAGGTGATGGACTCAAGATGTAGAATGAGATGTACAGTTTTTGGACCTGGCCAATGTGGGAATTTGTTTTGCTTGACTATGAAGATTTGTTACAAGGCTTTTATTTTTCTTTTTTCGATTCTTTTTTTTTGAGGGAAGGGGGAATAGAATAGAGGGTTGAAGTGTTAAGTTTGCTTTAAAAAAGTAAGAAAAAGAAAAAAGGTTATTGAAATTCATTTTTTTAAATGTAGAGAACAGAAAGAATCACAGACAAGCAAGACAGCTTTGAAATTTGCATGCTTTTTAAAATAAAAGCAAGCTCTACATAATAGAAATTTGCAGGTTCAAGTGCAATCTTCTTTTATGTATGTAAAAATGCCCATTTTATTTAGTCAGAATAAAAAAAACAAAAAGAAATTTTGAGAAAGACCTCAGAATCCTACTTAATGCAGTGACTAATTATGTGTAAATTGATAATAAAGCATGTTGCCTTCCTCTCTACAGAGGTGGTAGACTGCAGGGGCCGAATGAAGACATTCATTGTCAATAGTATGTATAAATTGTTGATTTGTTTTGTTTCATTGTTACAAAGGAGGATTTGGGAGGGAAAGTGGGGAGTCATAGGGAAGTGACAGCAATATTTTTTTAAAAGCATTGATAAAACATTTATTTCCAAAAAGTTAAAAAAAAAAAAGCACTGGCCTCGGAGAGTCCTAAGTTTGAAAGCTGACTCCAACATTTACTAACAGCCCTTGCCTTTCTTTGTAGCCCCAGAGCTTAGCACAGTGCTTAATAAATGCTTATTGACTGATTTTGTGATCCTAAGTTATCTTCTCTGGGCCTCAGTTTCCTCATCTGTAAAGTGAGAATAATCCTTGCACTATGTACCTCACAGGGTTGTTTTAAGGAAAATGTTTGGTAAATTGTAAAGGGCTTTCCAATTGTAACCTGAATTCCAAAGTCCATTGGTATGGGATGCTCTCCTTTGGGACTTGGGGTACATAAATGTAAATGCTTATTGTTGTGATATCTGACAGAAATTCTCCACCTCAGTAGTTCTTGCATCTTGAAGCACTGAAGGAACGACTTCTGCCTTCTGCCAGCTTCTCCCATATAGTTTCCCAACCTACTCCCCAATACTCCCAAACTGCAGTTAACAGAGTAGGAAAAAGATTGGCCCTGTTATTATTTGGATTACTGTAAGGTCATTCAATGTGATTACTATTTGTTCAGTGACTATTGTCCGTAGAGCTCTATGTCTTTTTTCCAACCACCCAATTATACCCTCCTGAGCCGGTGCTTTTGTGGAAGAACGAGACCCAGTCTTGCCCTTCAGGAGGCTACAATTGGAGGCAAACAAAAGAAGGAGCAGGTGGGGCCTCTTTTTGGTTAGAGGCAGACCCAGGATCCCAAGTAGACGACGAGAGAAAGGAAGCTGAGTTATTAGAGGCCCAGAGCAAAGGATAATCTCCCTGGAGAGAACAAATATTTACTTCTGTGCTATGCCAAGCTGAGGAAGTGTGGTATCATTGGGCGTCTGTTTATTTTGAACTTAATATCTCTCCGAGGGTTTCCCAATCTAAGAATGGATTTGGTCCTCATGATAATCCAGTGATGTAGGGCCAGGGTCATTAACCTCATCCTCTAACGGAGAGGAAAACAGCTTCACAGACTGGAAGTGATTTACGCAAAGTCACACATCTGGTTAGGTGTAGAGCTGGGTCTGGAGCCTAGGTCATCTTGCTCCTAACCCAGGGCTCTTTCCTCTTCACTACCCTTGCCTATATAAGAGTAAGAACATTTCCTCCTCCCAAACTAGTAACTTCAGCATCATCTTAGACTTTTCCCTTGCCATCACCTCCCCCTCATTCTCATACCTATTTCTGAGTCCTATCTCCTTTCCATCCTTATATCTCTTGAGTTCTTGCCTTTGACCCTTCTTTCCATTCACACAAGTACCACCCAAATTCAGACCATCATCGCTTGTCCTGGGTTATTGAGTTACCTCTTTTCAACCTCTTCTTTGTCTGATTTTCTGCCCAGCTGCCCTAACAATCTTCCTAAGGCACAGCTCTGAAGCATATTAACCTCTCACTCCCAAACCTTCGATGACCCCTCTGACTCCAACCTAACATATCATATTGCCTCTACATTCCGATCAAACCAGACCATTTGGCCTACCTCCATTCATTGAATCAAGCATTTCCCTGTGCTTGGAACGCAATTCCTCTTCTACTTGATTCTTGAGAGCTAAGTTCTTATTTTCCTTCAGGATTCAGATCAGGTGTCACCTCATCCATGAAACTTTCCCTGATAACTCTACTTCTTCCCTGTCCCAAGATATTAATATTCTTTCTGTCCTCAAATTATACTGTCTACATTTCTTGGGACATGTTGCTACCTTTGCAACAGGATATAAGCTCCTCGAAGGTATTTAATTTTTGTTACTCTAATCCTAATGCCTAGCACAGTGCCTGCTACTAGAAGCTTAATAAATATTAAGTTGAATTAATTAAATTAAATGATGGACCTAGCTAATACAGAGAAGTAGGAAGGGCAAGAGTAGGGGAAAATGTTGGGATTTTGGTCTTTAAACAGAGTGGGAAGGAGGACAGATATAGCCCATCTCAAGCTCAAGCCAGGAAGACTTCCTAGAAGATGCAATTCTGTTCCTGTACATTTCCCTCTTCTAAGTCATTAGAGAGAAGCCTCCTTGTCTTATGCAGAGTTAAGTGGTCATAGACATATAGGATTTAGTTCTGGAAGGACTCTTACAGACAGTCTAGGGGCAGCTAGGTGGCTCAGTGAGTAGAGCACTGGCCCTGGAGTCAGGAGGACCTGAGTTCAAACCTGGCCTCAGACACTTGACACACTTACTAGCTGTGTGACCTTGGGCAAGTCACTTAACCCCAATTGCCCTGCCTTCCCCCCTCAAAAAAAAA
>JAQQSZ010017189.1:0-10856 GCA_028646595.1 Phalanger gymnotis | reverse complement strand
TGGGAGTTCCGTTTGGGACAGACCTTACCCCGAGACCATCCAGGCTGTCCTGGGCTGGAGCCCTGCTTCCCTCTGCCACTTTGTGTGTTCTGCAGTTCTAGAATTGGTTCAGAGCCATTTTTTTATAGGTTTTTGGAGGGACTTGGTGGGGAGCTCACGCCAGTTACTGCTTTCCAGTCGCCATCTTGGCTCCGCCCCCTGCCCCCCAGCTTTGAAACCCATATGTTGGTACTGGTAACTATGAATTGTATTGGTTCTGTCTGTTTGTAATTTGTTTAAGGGCTCTTGAGATGGTATTAATGAGGTGACTCCAGGCAGCTGTAGCTAAGGAGCCCTCCAGCTTGTAAACCCAGATGCTGAGACTTTGTTGAACTCTGGTAACTATGTATTGCGATTTGAATCAGACAAGGTCTGTCTGTTGATGTTTGTAATTTGCTTGTATTTTGCTCTGAAGTTCAGGGTGCTGTCTTTTTCCCCTGAACTAAGTGAATGATATTTGTGTGCTGAATTAAAGTAAGCTTGCCAGCCCCTTCACCTTGCTTTCCTTGTTAAGGCAGATCAAAAGAACCTGTGTTTTTGTTATGTGCTGGCAGCTTTCTGGGTGCTGGCTGTGGGTGGATCTTTCCCCACCACAGAAGCTGCTAGTCAGATTGTGGGAACAGAAGGTTGTAGTGACTGATCACCTGGTCTTTGCTCTTGTTTTTACCCAAGTTCTCAGACCACAGCTTTTCTTCTCCCTGGAAATTCTATTTGGAACTAAGGCCCTTGCTCCTTTGTGACTGTGCTTCTGTCTGCCCAGGAACTGGTAATGGGCAGTGGAGTTGCCAGTGTCTAGCCCTGCACCCAGTACTAGCATAGAGTTCCCATGGAATTTCTTTCTGAACAGATGTCCAATCCTCTTACTATCTCTGGTCAGTGAGAGCTGCCAATACTTCTGCTGCTGTTACTATCCCCAGCACAGCCCCCAAGAGCCACAGCTGGTGTCACTGCCACCACACTTTGACCCCTAGCCAGACACGTCTCCAGTGCCACAGGCCTCTCCTTTCATCCTTCTAAGTTGTCTTGGACTGGACAAATGTTTCACCAACCTTTTGTTGTCTTTGCTGCCTTAGGATTAAATATGACACATTATTTTTAAACTGATTATAAGGGAATATTGGGAAAACTTGTCTAATATGCCTCTTTTACTCTGCCATCTTCAAATGTTTTACCTGTTCCCATTGTTCCAAGTAATTCAGGGATAGGTGCAGTTCTACAAGATTATTCAAATCACTGTTTGTTATCTGTAATCACCCTTTGACTTAGCTGACTGAACAATTAACAGTTACAAGACCAAATTAAGGCACAAGATAATAAATATTAAAACAATACCAAGATTTTATGTGAACTCATTTTCGTATTTTTAAAATTTCAGAAGCTCTAAATATGCTTTGTACTTCTTTGGATCATGCCTGCTTGAACTTCAGTCACCTGACAGCACTATTTTTCATTGCTGAGTCGGTTTTGTATAGAATCTGCTGTGATGCTTCCCAGAAATCATATTTATATTCAAGTGAAATAAAATTGACAAAGGTACTTTAAAATTGCCATTTTTTTTCTTAATTTGCTACATATATCCACATACTATGTATTTTAGGACCTAAATGGGCTATTCTGTTTTATGATGAATTTTTCTTTTGTAGTTTAGTTTTCTCTTCTTTAATATGTACTTTATTGTTTGACATAACATATCCAGAGGCATGAGAAATAGCATGGCATAGTGGCTAGCCTTGAAGCCAGAAAGACATGGGATCAGAGAGAGGTCAATTTACTTAGCCTCTCAAGTGCTTTAGGCAGCTCTCTAAGATTATAATTTGCAGTGCCAATCTGTTTTGAAAGAATGTTTCCTCACCAGAGGGACTTTTTTTTGTACCAAGGGAATCACAGGTTTAGTCTCTATCTCTGCCCTCCTACAAAGAGGCAGAATTTTGAATAGACAGGTGGCCTCTGAGCCAGGAAATCCTGCCTCTGTCACATATTGGACGTGTGACCCCGAAAGTTATTTAACCTCTGGGAAACCTAAGACTGCAGAGAAAGTAGTGACCTTTGTTGGTCGAGAGAGCTTCCCATCAAGTAGTACACCAAACTGATGAAATCACAAGTCCAGTCCTCCCTATAATATCTAGTAATTTTTGTTTCATAATTTAAAAAAAATATGTGGATAATCCTAGTTTTAATAATGTTCTTCTATAGTTAATCTTTTGTTACTTTGATATTTAAATCTTCTCATTCCTAACATGAAATTGATATCTGTATTTATGTAATGAATTATTCCATTAGTATCAACCTTTGTGTGTGTGTGTGTGTGTGTGTGTGTGTGTGTGTGTGTGTGTGTGTGTGAAGCTGTAAAATGTGAAAATGCTCTTTTGGTTTTAGCCCCTACTTCATATACTTATGTTATAATTTTGTGATATCAGTCAATTGGTTATTTTTTAAAATTTGTTAAAGTTTTCTTTTACTTAGCAAAAATCCATTTTCTCTCCCAAACACTTCCCTTCCCTGCATTGAAGATATGCAGTCAAGCCAAAAAAAATCCTCTCCTTGATCATGTCCACATATGTGCCTTAAGCTGTGCTATAAGTCCTTCACTGGTTTGTTGGGAGGGAGTTAGCATGGTCCATCATTAGTTCTCTGGAATCATAACAGATCATTACATTGATCAAAATTCTTAAGTTTTTGGTTTTTGTGATATTGTTTCAGTTCACTTGACTGGCTCAGTTCATACAAGTCTTCCCAGGGTTCTTTAAAACCATCTTTATCACTTATTAACACACATTACATTCATATATCACAATTTGTTCAACTGCTCCCCATTTGATGTATATTCTTAGTTTCCAGTTTTTTACCATCACAAAAAGAACTTTATCAAATTGTCTTTTTTTGTTCGTTCTTTACACATGGGTTCTTTTTGTCTTTATTTGATCTCTTTAGGATATAGGCCTATTAGTGGTATTACAGAATTTAGTACCTTTTTTTAACATAGTTCCAGACTGCTTTCCAGAATAGCTTGATTAATTTAAAGTTGTATGAACAGTGCATCAAAATGTCTTTTTCCCCCATAATCTCTCTAACTTTTGTCATTTTCCTTTTTTTTTTGAGAAATTTAGCAATCTGATGATGGTGAAATAGAACCTCAGAGTAGCTTTAAATTTGCATTTCTCTAACTAATAGTGATCTGGACCATGTTTTTGTTTTTTTTTTTTTTTCACTTGGCTATTAATACCTTAGATTTCTTCCTGAGAAAGCTGCCAATTCATATGCTTGGACAATTTGCAAGTTGGAGAATAGCTCTTAGAAGTTTGAGTCAGTTCCTTATATATCATGGAAATGACTTTTATGAGAGAAATTTGTTAAGAACATTTTCCAGCCATCAATTTCTCTTCTAATTTTAACTGAATTGATGAAGTTTTGTGCAAAATATTTTAAATTTCACGTAGTCAAAATTGTCCACTAAATCTTCTGTGATCCTCTCTATGTGTGGTCATGAAATCCTCCCCTATCCATAGATCTTGCTCTTCTGATTTGTTTATGATGACATACTTTATATGTGAGTAATGTATCCATCTGGACCTTATTTTGGTATATGATATGAGATGTTGATCTATACCTCATTTCTGCCAGAAGGCTTCCAATTTTTTCCCCTAGAAGTTTTTGTTGAATGTCGAGTTCTTATTATAGTAGCTGGTATCTTTGGTTTTATCAGACACTAGGTTATTGTGTTTGTTTACTTCCATATAGTTTATACCAAATCTGTTCCATTGATAAATCTACATTTTTTTTAGCTAATACTAAATCATGTTATGGGTGCATGGGATTCAGGTTTACCTTCACCTTTAGTAAGCTGTCCCTCTTCCCTCCATTCTGAGTATGAGCTGGATCTCTTCTTTTTCTGTTCTCCATAGTCTGCTGGCCCAGTGGGAAACCCTTGGGTTCCAGGAAGTTAATATGGAGGCTATAGTGTATACTTTAGCCATAATAGGATCTGTGGCTGAGAAGTATATTGTTTAGAAAAAAATTATTTATACGCAACTTAAAAAGCTTAGCATGAATTTAGCGGTTAGAGTTAGGGTTAAAATTTAAGGTTAGGTTACAGTTTAGGGTTATGGTTATTGCTTTATAATATAATTTGTAATCTGATATTCCACTTCCCCTTCCTACTTTTTTTCACCATTATTTCACTTTAGACCCTTGACCTTTTTTTTTCTCCAGGTGAATTTTATTATTATTTTTCTACCTTTATAAAGCAATCTTTTGGTAGTGTAATTGGTATGACACTGAATAAGTAAATTTATTTAGGTATTTCTGTTTTTTTTATTATATTGTCTTAATCTATACATGAGCAATTAATACTTCACCAATTATTTAGGTCTGTGTTTATATGTGTAAAGAACATTTTGTAGTTATTGTCATACAGTTCCCATGCATATCTCAACTCTTTTATACATTCTGTATTTATTTTAAATGGAATTTTATTTTCTATCTTTTTCTGATTTTTGATAAGAAGTAATATACAGAAATACTGATAATTTGTGTTGATTTATTTTATATCCTGCAACTTTGCTGAAGTTGTTTCATTTTTTTTAGTTGTATCTGGGATTCTCTAAGTAAACCATTTTATTTCTACAAAAAGCAGTACTTTTATTTTCTCTTTGCGTATATATATTCCTGTAATTTCTTTTTCTTTATTTTTATAGCTATCATTTGTAGCATTATATTTAACATTAGTTGTGTTATTGACATTTTTGCTTTTCCCTGGTCTTAACAGAAAAGCCTTTGATTTATCCCCATTACTCATCAGAATGACTCTTGGTTTTAGAAAGATATTATTGAATATATTTTTAAAAAGGGCCAGATTATTTTTAAAGTATTTTTAACAAGAAGGGTTGTTAAACACCATCAAAAAATTTTTCTGTGTTTATTGCCATAAGTATATTATTTTCTGTTTTTCTTGTTACTAATATGTTCTATTATGTTTCTAATTTTCATAATATGGAACCAAACTTGCATTCTTGGTATTAAATCCAACTTGGTAATAATGTATAATCTTTGTGATATGTTGCTGTAGTCTTTTTTGCTAATAGTTTAGTTTAAAATTTTACATTTCATTAATTCTTTAGTGATACTGGTCTAAAGTTTTCTTTTTCTTTGACCCTTATTGGTTTAGGTATCAATATTTTATTTGTCTCTTAGAAGAAATTTGATAGGACCTCCTTTTCTGCTATTTTTCAAATGGTTTATGTAATATTAGAATTCACTGTTTTTTGAATTTTAAATAGAATTTGCTTGTAAATACATTTAGTCCTTTTTGTTGCCCTTAGGAGTTACTTTCAGCTTGTTTAATTTCTTTTTCTGTGGAAGAGATGTTTTCTGTTTCTTGTTCTGTTAACTTGATTCTCTGCTGTTTTGTAAATATGCATTACTTTCATTTGTTGTTAGTTTTTTTAGCATATAATTTGGCAAAATAGTTTCTAATAATTTTTTTCTTCATTTGTTTTGAATTAACTTCATTTTTGTCACAAGTTCTTTGGTCTTAATCTTTTTATAAAACCAATGGTTTATTTTTAACACCATCAAGTTTTACTAAATAAATTAAATTTTCTTTCAATTTTATTGCTATTAATAATATTAATTTTATATAATTATACAATATGTACAAATTATACAATTATATTACATTTACCAAATTTATTACTTTTTTGATTTTCAAAATTCCTATTTTGGAGTTTAATTGGGGTTTTTTAATTAGTTGGTTTCTTTTTGTTTTAATCTGCAGGTTCAATTCATTGATCTGTTTTTGCAATCCTTTGTTGGTGAAGGTGTTTAGAGACATGAATTGCTTTTATAAATTTCATATTTACTGCATATAAATTGTTTTGGAGGTACAGAATGTTTTGCCTGATCTCAAAAAATTTTGGTATGTTTTCTCACTGCTGCCATTAGTTTTAATGAAATCATCTATTGCTTTTAATTTCTTCTTAGTATTTTTATTTCATTAATAGTCTATTAAGGATATATTTAATATCCCTGCCCTTTTCCATTGGTTTATATTATTTCTGTGCTCTTATACAAGCATTTTCCCTTTCTTTCTCCTCTATACCCCTCTTCCCATTCTCTTCTTTTGTTTCCTCATTTCTCACTCATTCTTCTATAGGCTCTCTTTTTCCTGTGATACTACAGGAGTGATTTTCCCTTTACTGTTAGCTTATCACTTATTTAGGGGACAACACATTTTTCTCTCTTCCTCCACTGCCCCCATTTATGCAATTTCCCATTCTGTAATTTAGCACCATAAAAAAGACACAGTGTTGTGATGTTTTAGGTTGTCTCTGTACCATCACTTCCATCTGATTTCTACTTTCAACCTTGCCTCCTTGTGTGTGTTTAGGTAGAAATCTATTACTGGTATCTCTGTTGCTATGTTGGTGTTATTATCCATGGTTTCTCTGTTTCTTTACCCTTCTTTGTATTTCTATTGTCTGGAGTATTTGAGAAGCAAGCATAAGCTCTCATTTTCTTTCCAGAAATGTTCTGAATGCCTTTTTTCATTATTATTATTTTTAAAATTTATATTTAGGCTCAGATTTGTAGATAGGTCACTTTAGTCTGCAACTTAATCTTTTCTGGTCCCTCTTTTCTGGAGTGTGCAGAATAGTCCTCTGTTTTATTTTTGTTGGTGTTTTTTTTTAAATTTCCTTTCCTTTTTACTTGAAGGTCTTTCTCCCAGATGCTTGTTGAATTCGTTGTTTGTCAGTGGGAATGACATGTTTCAAATTTTGCAGCACAAATTGTTTTCTTTTTCTTTTGAGGCGACCTGTTGATTATTTTAAATAGCAGTTTATTTTTTGTGTCAGAGGTTCTGGGCAGTTTTTGTATATTGTTTCATGTGATATTCAGATTTTTTTTGACTTGTCATGTTTGTCAGGGAGACTGATAATCTTTAAGTTGTCT
Organism: Phalanger gymnotis; assembly: GCA_028646595.1. Classification (NCBI taxonomy): domain Eukaryota; kingdom Metazoa; phylum Chordata; class Mammalia; order Diprotodontia; family Phalangeridae; genus Phalanger; species Phalanger gymnotis. The sequence continues at coordinate 3,869 of JAQQSZ010017189.1, read as the reverse complement.
TTTTGTCTTCTGTCTTCAAGATCAATATTTTTTTTACTTATATGGAGATCATACTTTATTTTTACCTTACTGATTTTTGTTTCTCCTCTTCTTCTTTATTGTCTTTCATTTTAGTACATTTCCATTCCATATCAGTTATCATTTCTTTTGTGAGACTTGTCATTCTGACTTCAAGTTTTTCTATTCTGCAAATTATTTCTTCTGTGAAGGCCAAAAGTTCTATTTTTATAATTCTTATTTCTTTTTTAAACCATTCAGGAACATTCTCCTCAGGTTCCATTCTCTCCTGGGGAATCCATATTGTCTTTATGGCTCATCAGGTATTGATTCATATTCTTTTTTCTTGAATACTTTTTCCAGGTGCCTAAACTTTTTGCCTGATCTGGAGGCCATATTCCATTTTTCTCTTATTATCTTCCTCGTTGATTTATCTGCTTATGCTCAAAGTCTTTGTTTAAATTTTCTTCCTCCTGAGATCTTTGATGACTTTATTTCTCCCCTCTCCCCATTTTTCCTATAGCTTACTTTCTTACTCCTTCCCTTTTAATGGTGGTTTCTCTGGAGGTTGGATCTCAGAATCCCTCAGGTTACCCCCATGTGGTTTCATGCTTTGCCAGCCTTGTGGGGGGGGGGGTGGCAGGAAGAGCAGAACTGACTCCACGTTGAAGCTACACTGTTTTCCTCTAGCTTAGTGTAGTGCCACACAGTTTCCTGTCCCCTTTCCTATTATTCCTCCATTCTCTTGAAGAGTCCTGTTGTGTAATAGACCTCTGTCTGCTGATGTGACTCAGAAATAGTTTCAATGACATTTAAACAGAAGGTAGCTTAATCTATACGGGCAGGGCATTAGTATATTGCTTTTACTACACTCTGCCTATTGTACATATATTCCCCTGGATATCCCAACAACTCAAAATTGAAATGTTAATGCATCATCCCTTCCCCCAAAGTTTGTACCTTCACATAACTTTTTTGTCTTTGTTATTAGTAATGTCACTCATTTAATCACCCCTGTCTCACAACCCAGAATTATTATTTTATTCATCCCTCCCTTATAGCCAACATTCCCTCAATTGTCAGGTTTTATTAATTAAGCCTTTATAAAGTCTCTCACTTATGCTCTGTTCTTTTTATTTCCACTGTCACCATTTCAATTCAGGTCCTCATTACTTCTTGCAACAGTCTCCTTAAATCCCCCTAGCACTTGGCTTTTTAGCAATTATCACTGTCTGCCTTGCATTTGTGCAGTTGTCTTGGTTCCCCTACTATTTTAAAATTTCCTTTAAAGTGTTGACTGTGATTTTTTTCATCTTTTATCTCCTATAGTGAATGCCTAGGAAAGTGCCTTGTACATATTGCGTGCTCAATAAATGTGTTGAATAAATGATTAAATAAATGAATACATCATCGTCCTTTTTAATAAACTATGAGATCTTTTAAGGTCAACAATTGTGTCTTACTCATGTCTCTGCATCATAGGTACTCATTAAAAATTAAATACTTGTTAAATTATTGTTAATAGTAAGATTGAATTAATGAGTATTTTTGATGTATATAGGAGACTTATTCATCTCTTCAGTGGAACACCATGTACATTATCTGAAAATCTGCAGGAACCAAGTTGTTCCACAGCTTAAGGAATACATAAAAATATTTTTTAGACTTTCAGCAAATATATCAAATTATTATTTCCACTAAATTACCGAAGCAAAGATTCAGAGAATATCAACTTTGGAAGGGACTTCAGGGGTCATCTACTGCAACCTATACCTACACTGAAATCTCCTTTACAATATTTCTAAAATAAGACTGCTCAAAGACTTCCAGTGAAGGGGAATCCACTGCTTTCCCAAAAGCTCATTCCATTTTTGAACAGCTCTAATTATTAGGGTGATTTTCCTTTAATCAAGTCTAAATTTTGCTTTCACATGCCTAAAAATATTACCTAGAATGTGTTTCTCTGCACCTTCAACTCATAACTTCTGATTAATCACTCTGGGGTCAAGCATAGTCAGACTGGTTCTTCTCCATTTAACAGGCCTTCAAATACTTGAAGACATCTAGATATTTATGTCGTCTCTCAAACTTTATTTCTCTTTGTCAAATAGTTTCTTCAACCAATCTTCATGTAACATGGGTCTCCAGGCCTTTCACCATTGAACACTCCATTGAGCACTGTCCAGTTTGCCAATGTTCTTCCTAAAATTTGGATCACAGAATTTAACAGAATACTAAAGATATGATTCGGAAAAGGCAGAGTACAACAGGACTATCATTTCTCTTCTTTTGGTTATTATTTGTTTCAATTTAGCTTTGTATTCCATTAGCTTTTTTGGTTACCATTTCACACTACTGATTCATTTTGAAATCCTTAGATCATTTTTCACTTGAATTATTGCTGACTTCTGTCTCTCTGATTCCGTATTTGACAGCTGATATTTTGAATGCAAATATAATGTTTTACATTCATTCCCGTCAAATTTCCTACCTTAAGTGAAAGTCTTTATTTTTATCGCTCGTCTTCATGTGGGTTCTCGAAGGCTATGTTGAGAGTGCTCAAGCTTTGTCAAAATCCAGCTCTGGGCAAGTCACTTAACCCTGCTTGCCTCAGTTTCCTCATATGTAAAATAAGCTAGGGAAGGAAATGGTAAATCACTCGAGTGTATTTCCCAAGAAAACCCCAAATCATGTTACAAAAAGTTGGCCCCCACTGAAATGACTTAACAACAACAACAAAAACAACAAAAAGTAAATGGACTATCTGTTGGTTATTCTTCACTCTTGTCATGTGACTAGCCCATCTTTTTTGCTCATAAATCATTTCAAGATATCTTTTAGTCTACCGTTCTTTCATAATACCCTGTCTCTAATGTATTAATGAACCATCTTGAAGCTTTCCCTTATCCTTAGGATTATGTTCATTTTTCATATTTCATACAGACATGGATTTATGTAGATGTAGATATGTGTAAATAGCTTAAATACATACATTGATGTATATGGCATTCCATATACTCTCATGCAGACATATATTTATATACGCACATGTATGTACGTATATACACATACCTTTATGGAAAGCTATACACATAAATACATACAAATCTACGGATAATCTCTGTAGGTCTGGAATAACAGGCATTCTTCATCCATTTTTCCTGTGTTAGTAGATAGGGCAAACTCTTGTGACTTTTTTTGTTTGTTTGTTTTGGAGGCAATCAGGGTTAAGTGACTTGCCCAGGGTCTCAAAGCTAGTAAGTGTCTGAGGTCAAATTTGAACTTAGGTCCTCCTGACTTTAGGGCTGGTTTGCCAATAACTGCCATGTGATTGGTTTTGAACTACCAGGGCTTAATGCAATCAACCTGGTCTTAACTGTAAATAGAAGCATTTAAAAGACTTCACTATCTATGGGAAATCACTCTTCAACTTGAATTTTGCCTTGGATCTTTTCCATGACAGTGACTAATCCCTTTGCTAAAAGTTATCTCTGTCACCTTTCAAAGAATTTTGTATAATTTTGGCATGGCATAGGAGAAATCTTGTTGGAGGAGAGCCTTTTTTTTTAACATGTTTAGTTTTCAGCATTGATTTTCACATGCGTTTGAATTACAGATTTTCTCCCCATTTCCACCCCCCCCACTCCAAGATGGTGTACACTCTGGTTGCCCTGTTCCCCAGTTTGCCCTCCCCTCCGTCCCCCCATTCCCCTCCCATCCCCCTTTCCCTTACTTTCTTGTAGGGCACGGTAGATCTCTATGCCCCATTGCCTGTGCATCTTATTTTCTAGTTGCATGAGAGAAAAAAAAAACTTTTTTACTTTTGAACATCTGTTTTACTAAAACCTTGAGTTCCAAATTCTCTCCCCTCT
>JAQQSZ010017188.1:0-10856 GCA_028646595.1 Phalanger gymnotis | reverse complement strand
AGCCATTTTTTATAGGTTTTTGGAGGGACTTGGTGGGGAGCTCACGCCAGTCACTGCTTCCCAGCTGCCATCTTGGCTCCGCCCCCCAAGGTACTGTAATTCTATGAAAAACTGGGTTATGGCATTAGGAAAGCCATTGGAATTGCAAGGGAACTAGGAAACTTGCCAGAAAACAATTAGTTGAAAAAATCTAGATATATGTAGCAAATAGAAGAGCACATTTAGAAAAGACTCAGTAGTTTTCTTTAAGCTTAGAGCTTTAACTAATTTTACTTAACTGTGAGGATAAAACTATGAGCAATTCAGTTATATAGCTATAACTTAAAGGTAGGGCAGATTTTTTTTTTTCTTAAAATCAGAGCAATCTAGTGGTGGATTGGGGGACTTTCAGTTTCTTAGTTTCTTATTAATGATTCTCTTAAAATGGAAGCTACATGCTCACTGGTCAGGGATAAAGGAGTAGTAATGTTGAGTCAGGAATGTGTTGTAACAAACCTCTGTGGCCCTTTCTAACTCTGACTTTCTGAGATACTACTTATTATCCCTACTCCCACCCTGAAGCTCAAATCCTTACTAATCCATTATCTTGATGGCATCACACTCTTCGAATTTTATCCACATTGGAAATATTATTTTCATCTCTTACTGCTCTTTTTTCTTCAACTCAAATTGTCAGTTACCAAATCTTATCCATGCTAGCTCTAAAATGTCTTTTGCCCACTCTCACACTAGAACATTAATTCAAAGAGGAAATATAATAACATTTTTTCTGTTCTCTAGTCTCTCACATAATCAATTTATTCAATGCTTTGCTTCCAGATTATTTTTTTTTAATAATTGACTTCATTCCAATCATGTTCTTTATGACCTAACAACTGGTTCCTGCTAAATAATATAGTGTTTCTAAATAATATTTAAATAGCTTAAATTAAGAGCTGAACAAGTGTAATTCAAAGTGTCTTTGCTCTTTTATCTCCAGCTACCCAGTTCTTCATGCCCAATTCTTTGGAAGTTAGAGTATTTGTTAATACTTAAAGAATACCTGTTTTTGTTGCTTTTCCTCATGCTATTCCATCCACTCACAAGCTCTTCTGTCAGATTTCTTCTTCCTGGAATCTTAATGTAACTTTCAATGACATTGTCAAAAATCACTTTTCCCATGAGGCCTTACCTTAGTATTTCATCTTGAAGTTTTCATTCATTTACTCAACATCTGAAGTACTTTGCACCTTTCTTGGGGCTGTTAAAATATTTTGCCTTACTTTCCACCAGTTATTCACATCTTTGTCTCATCATTTTAATATCATAAGCTCATTATGGCTAAGCACTATGCCTTTTTCACATTTGTATAAAGATATCTAGGAATGCTTAGTGTAAATCAATAAACATTTGTTGGCTTCAGTTAAACCAAACTAAGTATGCAGACTTCTATCATTCACACAAAATGATATAATTATTATATGTAAAAAGGACCTTAAAAGGTCTTTTAGTCCAGTGGTTTCAAACTCATATAGAAATAAGGGACATCAAATTGTACAGATTCCTGCGGGGCCACATAGTGACTTAGAAAACTGCACATTAACATCATATATATCCTATTGCACTTTTATTAATTTTATTAAGTATTTCACAATTATATCTTAATCTGGTTCAACCACACTTGGGAGCAACCCTGGCAGGGTTTTTATATATTTGATCTAGTTCATCTCTCTTGTTTCTGAGAGGTTCAGAATTAAATCTGTTTTAAGAGAAATTCCTATGTGATTAAATTTGCCTTTCAATTCACTTACATAGGACACATGCTAAATTTATATTTCATCATATTCATGAACTTCTCCCAGAGTATGTGTACATACCCAGTCATTATTAGGTGAATGTAATAATGAATTATATATGAAGTGAATCCATAGTAATTATTATTTAATTAAGAAGATGATGATGACTTAAAAGATATACAGTAAAAAAAAAAAAGATATACAGACACAAACAGAAAAAAAAAAAAACAATCTTGGCCTGTGGATTTTCTTCCTGGCTATTGTTTTTTTTTTTTTTTCCAACCCTGATTTGGTGTCTATGTGTAAAGAGTTACTATCTTGCCCTTATCAGGTTAAGATTTTGGCCACTCCACTTTAGCAGGCTGAAACCTAGATAAGACTCAAGCTGAGATAGCAAAGTTGGCCTAGAATTAAAGAGAGTTCAAGGCACATCTATGAGCCCAACTGAATAATTTCAGATGCAGAGATACTATTTTCAGGAAGTATGCCCATCAGAGATCTTGGATATAAATTTTGACTAATAAATACTGAAATAATATTAACAGTGACATATTATATCCACCCACACCTACATACAAAATGTAGCATGAATTGTAAAATTGAAGCAGAAGGGAAAATTTGAGTGGATTAGAGGCAGAGTGATCTAACTCCCTATCTCATGGAAGGAAAAAGAGAGCCTAGTATATATTTGAAAGTCACTGCAGTTCTTGTTTTTATCAATAAATCGATAAGTGCCTACTATGAGCCAGGCACTGAGTAGGTGCTTAGCACAGAAGTATATTGATGGAAACAACCCCTACAAGATTATAGGACTACATTGAATTGCTTCTGAGTTTTATTTATCTAATTTAGATCCACCGATTTTTTTTTCCTTCTCTTTTAAAAATTTGGTATGATACAGTGTGAGGTCTAACTAGGTCCTCTCAATTCTTCTTTATTTTCTTATTTCTCTTGAGATTCTTAACATTTTGTTCCATCAGATTAATGTTATTATTACTAGTTCTGTACTCTCATAATTGTTTAATTGGAATAGAGATAAATTTGTTAATTAATATTGTCACTTATATTAGTGCAGTTCAATGGACAATGACTTCTTTTTCCAATTATTTGTCTTCTGTGATTGTAAAAAAGTATTACATAGCAGTATTTATAAAATTTAAAGAATATTAGAAAAAAAAAGTCATTTAAGACAAGGGAATGCAATAGAACAAATGCTGAACTTACAGTCATTAAACCAGACCTCGAATCATGCTTTTGCCAGTCCCTTTTAATGTGACCTGGGGCATATTAGTTAAACTCTTCAAACTTGTTTCATCACCTTTTCAATGAAGTGTTTAAAAAGATATCCTGTAATGTTTCTTCTTACTCTCTAACCACGGTACTGTAGTACTAACTACTAAGATTATACCAGAAGGTTAAGTCCAAGATATTTTAGGCATTTTGAAGTTATTTTAAATTTAATTTATTTTTCTATTTTCTATAGATAAGTTTTTCTATTAATATGATTAATAATATTTTATGGGTTTAATTTACATCCTGCTAGTTTGCTAAAATGACTAATTTAATTATTTTCATTAAATCTCTAAGTTTCTTTAAGTGAAATTTAAGTAACACTTTTTTATCCATTTTGCATATTAGTCTATCAATTATTTTATATTATTATTAAAACTAGCATTTCTATAATTGTATCACATAATACTGGTGACCATGGAGATTCTTGCTTTAACATATATCTTATTGGGTAGAATTTTAATGTTTCTTCTTTTATAAACAATTATAGTGTTTGGTTTTAGATATGAATTATTTATCATATCAAAGAAAATTATGTTTACATGTATGATTTTAATAGTAGTTACTGAAAAAGTAAAATTTTTTTCTGTCATACTGTTGATTTTTATTATTTTCTTATTTATCATTTTTAAACACTGAAACACAACTACATACCTACCAGAAAATTCAAACTGTACAGTGCTAATCACCTTTTGAAAATATTGTGATAGCCTCCTTATTGCTATTTTGATATCAATAGTTACTAGTGATACTAATCTATGTTTTTCTTCTACTCTTTACTACTCTGTGATTTGGATGTTAGGATAATATGTGTTTCAGAGATGAAATGTAGTAGTCTGCCTTTAAGTCTATTTCTGCAAATAATTTCTGTTATAAATATACACATATGCGTACACAGCTCTTTCAATATTGGATGAAGTTAAATCGTAAGTCTATTGAAGTCATTTTTTTCCATGCACACTTATAATTTTTCAGTTTTCATCTTTGAGAACGGAATATTTAAATTTTTTATTTCCTTCATAGGTTATTTGGGTATTTTATGTTTAAAATATTAATATTGCTTACTTTGCTTTCTATTAAATATAACAAGACAATATTTTTTTAACATTTTCTTTAGAATTTCCAATTTATTTCATAAATTTACCTTTTTATTCCTTCATTTTGGTAATTGGTAATTAAGTGTCACTTCATTTACTTTATTTGGTTAAAATTCAACTTAATTTTCTTTATTAATTCAATGGGGTTTTCAATATTTTCTTTAATTTTGAAAACTTCTATTGTGTTTATTTTTAATTTTTCTTGTTTTTATTTATGTATAGGAATTTAATTCATTGATGATTTTCTCTTTTCTCTTTTTTACTTGAAATTGTTTAGAGATGCTAATTTGAGAGACTGCTTTTGTTATAAATATTATATACATAAAATACAATTTTTTCTCTCCTATCTCATTGTTACTATTTGCTTTGATAAAATTATTGTCTTTTTTATTTTTTTTAGCTCACGAATTCTTTATGATTGTACCTTTAGCCTCTATTTATGTCCATCTTTTCTTTAAATTTCCCCTATGAATGATAACTTTTGTTGGTGTATAAATGATGTTGAATTTTTTTTTTGCATTTGTTTATGAATTTTTATACCCTAGTAGATGGTCAGTTATTCTAAAGGCTACATGCAAGGCAGAAAAGTAGGTAAATTTATTACATGTATTCAATAATCACCAGAGTTTATGATATCAAATTTTCTAAAATTGTATTCTGGTTATTAATTTTCTCTTATTTTTTTTTAAAAAATATATTTTCAAGGTCAGAATAGGGAACATTGACATCACCAGGAATTTTTTGTTTTACTGTCTGGTTGTCCTTATGCTTTTCTTCACTCTTTCTTTAGTATTATAATGTTATGCTTTTTAGTACATGTGCAAATGCACATACAGAGTATTTTCTTTTTACTACCTATGATTCCTGTATGCATAGTTTAGTTTCCCTGTTTATCTCATGTATCCATGTTTATCTTAACAGTTGTTTTATATAAGATAATGCTTACCTGTCTTTTGTCATCCTTGCCCTTTCCTACAGTCCTGGAAGAAGAAGCAGAGTTAGGATTGTGGTCATTTGTGCACTCTGCTCACTCCCACAGGCTTGTATTATTTCATAGAACTGTCAGTTGAGGGCTCCTGGATGTGGATGAACCCTTTTAGCACTGACTGAAGTCTGGAGGTTATAGCACGGTCCTATGTTTTATATATCTATATCTACATCTATATCTATCTGTCTATATACATACATACATACATACATACATACATACAGATATATATATATGGGGGTTTACCACATTGGAGTTTATGTTTGCTCACCTCCCTTGTTTGTTGTTTCGATTATGCATTCCATTGCTCCTGAGAAGTGTCCTAGAGCAAGGATCTTTTTTTTTTTTTTTTGTCACTAGCTCTTTTGGCTTATAGACTTCTCAGAACAGCACTTTAAATGAATCAAACAAAATACATATGATTACAAAAGAAATAATGCATACTGAAGTAAGTGTACATTTTTCCCCCATGCAAGAACATGGACCTGTGAAATTTATCTGTGGCTTGTGGACCCCAGGTTAGGAAAGCTTTTTATATAGACAGCTTAGCCTACATAGAAATGTTCATATTTCAGTCTCTGAAATAAGTATAATTGCAGTTCTTAAATGAAATTAAAATCTTTATTAAATGCTTATAAATATAGGAACTTAAGTTAACTTGGAAACAATGTATTTTTAAATAGAAATAATTTACACTTAACTTGAATTACTATTAAGAATGTTTGGTCATCCTGATTGATACAGTAATCCAAGACAATTCTGAAGGACTCATGATGAAAATGCTATCCACCTCCAGAGAGAGAACTGATGAAATTTGAGTGCAGATTGAAGCTTACATTTTGAACTTTCCTTATTTCTTGTTTTCTCCTCCACCATAGTTAACATGGAAATGTTTTGCATGATTCACATGAATAATTGATATCATATTGCTTGCCTTCTCAATAAGTGGGGGAGAAGGTGGTGAGAGGGAGAGAATTTGAAACATTTTAAAAATGAATGTTAAAATAAATAATTAAATAATTTTAGTAGTATACTAAAATGTTAAGAATGTGCTCAACTTGATAAATCTAAATTTAATGTACTTAAATTATTAACAAAATTATGACCATTACTTATCTTAGATAAAAAGAATCATAAGTCAAAATTTTAAACTATAAGAATTTCACATTGACAATATTAGAAATTCTTTGAAATAAACTTTCATTTTCATATAATCTTTGAGCAATTTTCATTTTCTTCTACATACTTGAACTTTTCCTATAAATAATTGTATTTATCATAGGGAATATTGGTAAAATAATATTTTAAAATGGTATATGGAATTTAGGAGACAGTAATATTAGTATATCCACATACTGTGGATAGGTGATATCTCATCTGAGAATGTTTTTGGACCTGGATGGTCTATACTAAAACTATTTTCTCTCAATATTAAATAATTAAATATAAGATGATTCATTTTGCATAGAAAAATGCTGCCAGATTCAACATATGAAACAAATTCAACAGAAAAATTAAAAAGGCCACTTTGAAATAAATCAAAATAGGCTTGGGCAACTAGCCAAAACATTATTTATTCAGTGAATTATCAAACATTTGTTGAAGAGAAAATGAAATGAATTTTATTCTCATGGATTTTGGTAAAATGATCCTATTTCAAATTTAGCCACCCATTTAGGGTAAGGGCAGGGGGGTATTTGTCCATGTAAAAGCCTGATTTTCTTGGATTGTCTATATAAAAACAGTGGGGATCCAATTTACGGAATTTTTGGTAAGGTTCAATGAGATAGTGGATGTTTCCACAAATTAGAGAGCTAAATAGAGAAAGTGAAGTGTATTTCCCCCCAAAGAACATAGAAAAATACATGAAATACAAGAATTTTATTTATCAAGTAAATGAGTTTCAATGAGGAAAGAGAAAAAAAAGAGAGAAATAAAAAATGTAAAAGTGGAAAAAAGAGAGGCAAAGGAGAATAAATATGGGAAGAATAAAGCAAAGGGGTATGGTTTAATGAGGAGTAAACATTTCAGGGTATGGTCACAGTAATAACAGTAAGAAACATGTCTTTAGAGGACATGTGGTCACACTTTTGTTTTAAAAATAATTTTCAGCATCTACCCAATTCCCTGAGAGAAATATGGCAGGTTACTTTTGGGAGAGGCATCTATGATTTTATTGACTTTGTGCAGAGTGGTGGGTGACTAATTTTAAAAACATTTTTCCTAATACTAAATCTGGGATATGACTTGAGAATCTTTTTTGATTATGTATTTGCCACTCATTTATGCAAGGCCTATGCCAACATAAAGAACCTTCTTTTAGGGATGTGGAGGGGTTATGAAATGGGACCAGGAGATGTTGCTCTGGAGACAAGTCCTATCATCAATGTGTCTCGCATGCTCTAGCACTGCAGTTATCAGTCCTTAAATCCAGATATATACATTAAGATTTATGTAAAGTTGAAGGTGAGAGAAGTTATTAACAACTGTGGTTGTCAAGGGAGACTTCATGAAGAAGTTGGTTGAGTTGGTCTTTAAAAGATGGATAGGGTTTCAGTAGGAGTTGGTGGGAGTCTGACATCAAAGGCATGAATATTTGAATAACTAATGGCACTGAGGTGGGATAGTGAGTAGTTCTTTTTGTCTAGAACATAGCTGGGGAGGACTGTGGCACAGAGATGAAAAGATAAGCTGTAACTGTACTGCAAAATGTCCTTAACACAAGGATCAGAATATTCAATTTCATTTGATAGTTAATTGGAAACATCTGAAGAGTATTGAGCAGAAGCATGTCTACACACATCTATTTGTATTTATATCTATCTGTACATATCTATCTATCTGCACACACACACACATACATGTATACATATACTCTCTTTCTTGATGCTTTCTTTCCATAGGTTGAGATAATTGCACTGTATTTATTCTCCTCCAATTTTTCCAGCTGCAACTCTTTTGTCTTTTTGCTCAATCCTTTTCTTTTCCCATTATGTTTTTGTCACTCAATGCTTGGCTATTGATCCTTTTCTCTCTTTATATACCCCTTCTTTCTTAGCAGTTCTATTCACCGATATGGCTTCAAAATTCATTCTCTATTTAGAAAAGGCTCCTATCTGTATCTTTAACCCTTAGTTCTCTACTAAGTCTCATATCGTTTTATCCAACTAACTATAAGACTGACTATAAGCACCTCCTGGCACTTGAGAATCAAGATTCTCAAAACAATGGAATTATCTTCAGCCAATAAGCCAATCTTCATTCTTACTCTATTATTTCTTTATGAGGTGCCCTCTTTCACCCAATCCTGTGTGTTTATTTGTAACTCATTCTTGTTCATCACTTCTCAAATTCAATTACCAAGCCATGTGAACCACATAAATAATTTCTCTGTAATTTCTGCTATTATTTCCCCCTATTCATTTTCACTTCTATCAATTGTCATAAACACCTGCCTTTTGGTGTATGTGTGTGTTTGTGTCTGTCTATACAGAATTATTTCTATGATACAAATACATTTTTAATATCTAAACCAGAGAAAGTCAAAATAAAAAAAAGCTATTGATCAATATCCTTAGTGACTGTTAGTACAGAGATTTTAAGTAAAATACTACCAAAGAGACTATACTAACATTTCAAAAAGATTATATATACACCGTGACCATTTTGGATTTATGATGACTCCTGAGTTGATTCATTATGAGAAAAACTGCCAACGTAATGCATGAGAACAGTAAAATCATGCAATGATATTAATAGTGACAAAAAAGCATTTGACAAGATGTAATGCATTCATATTTAAACATCAACATCGTCATCATCCTGAACACAAGAAGAAAGGTATCTTTCTTCATATTAATAGGTATTATCCCTCCAAATTCCAAGCAATTGTTCTGGAGGAATAAAAGGCCAAAAATTAAATTAAAATGGGTATGTGTAGGGGACTCTCTTACCCCATACTCCCAGGCCTTTATCCAGCAAAGGCCTGATCTCACAGGCAATGCATGAGGCTGGAAGCAAAGGTGGTAAAGGAAGCAAAGAATAGCTTTGTTTAATAAAGTCATTGACCAGATTTTATGGCCTTTATTACGTAGTAATAAAGTAGACTGCCTTGGTCCACCTACTCTCTGCCTACTTCTCTTCTATTCTCCTCCTATTCTCCTCCCCTTTCCTTCCCGCACCTCCCCATGATTCACCTGTGCACAGGTAAATCTGGAAAAGAACCCTGCACCACATTGCCAACAAGGGCGAGACCCTTCCTCCAGACTCCATCTTGTTCCTCCCATACCTCAGAGCCCTGAGGCTATCTCAGCTGGTTCTGGGCGCAGAGGTCCAACGATGTTTAGGGTCGGCTATAACTCTTCCCGTTACAGGCATGATTTTTAAAATTAGGGAAGTAGGGTTCCTAGCTATACCAAATTACAAACTGTTCTACAAAATAGTGATCCTCAAAATGATATGGTACTTTTTAAGCAATAGAGAAGATGGTCTTTTGAACTAATTAGGTATTCAGTCTACAGAAGCAAATGGGCACAGTAGTTTGGTATTTGATATTTTCAAAGTCCCCATCTATTAGGCTGAGGACTCATTCTTAGGCAAAAAAAAAAACCCCTTCTTGCTAGCAGAAATCATGTATAAAGCAGTATCGCACACCATGTTCATGGATAAGGTCCATGTGATACATAATGTAGAAAAAAATGGGTGACATTATAAACAAAAGTAGAGGAACAAGAAAGAGACTTCTATTTATGTATGGATGGGTGAAGAGTTTATGACCAAATTAAAGATAAAGATGATTAGAAAAGATAAAATGACCAATTTTGATTATATGAAATTTAAAAGATTTTGAATAAACTAATACTGCTAAAATTAAAAAAGAAAGCAATCAATATAGGACAGAACATCTTTGCATCAAAATAAAGGAAACTGACTTAAATTTATTACAAAAGATCTATTTTTTCTAATTAATAAATGACCAAAAGATATGAATGAGTAGTTTATAAAATAAGGAATTAAAGCTATCAACAGCTACAAGAAAAGTACTCCAAGTAACTAATACATAAATCTAATAAAATTAAAAGAACACAGATTCCAAGTTATACCTATGACAGTGCAAAGTTGATAAAAAAGAAAAATGACAAAAGTTGTAGAGGCTAGAGAAAAACAGGTGCCTTGATGTACTTTTGGTGGATCTATGAATTGGTCTAGGCATTCGGGAAAGCAATTCAGAATTTTACCCTCAAAAATCATTAAATTATATCCACTTTTTGATCCAGTGGTAACACTACTGTTTCTATATATCAGACATATCAAAGAGAGGATAAATGATGCCCATGTATAAAATATGTAAACTGAGGCTTGTTATGGCGTCGAAGAATTATACACTTAGGGGGTGTTCATTAAGAGGAGTAGGGCTAAACAAATTGTGGTATATGAATGTAATATAGTACTATTGTGTTGTAAGAAATGATGAAGGAGTTTCAGAGAAACCTGGAAAAACTTATGTGAACTGATATAGAATAAAGGAAACAGAACCAGAAGAACAATTTATACCATTAAATCAACATTGGTGTGCCAGTAAGGCAAAATGGGCTTAGTTTAATGGGTGCCCTTGAGGAGTTTGGCTTTTGTTTAAGGTGAAAGTACTTTCACCTGTTAAATGCTAAGCCCCAGGCCCAAAGCCCTATCAGGTGTGAAACCCCTGTG
>JAQQSZ010017187.1:0-10856 GCA_028646595.1 Phalanger gymnotis | reverse complement strand
CGCCTGTGAAAATCAATGCTGAAAACCAAACATGTCAAAAATAAATTAAAAAAAAACATATATGTAAAGTATAGAAACAAAAGGAAAAAATGATCTTTATAATATAATTTTATTTAGCAGCCTTAAAAAAAAAAAGTTCACAGACCTCAGGTTAAGAATCTCTGACTTGAGGAGATTGCATCCCCTCCAAGACTTACTTGTAGTACCAGCAAAGTAGCCTCATATATAAGTAGCACAAATATGGTCATACCAGTTTATCCTGTTCTCAGGAGGGGGAATAATTGGTGCCTGTTAATGTAGCCCTGAGGAGTAAATACTGGTGCACATACATATGATGATAATGCCAAGAGCTGATAGAAAAGAAGAGCCCTGGCAAAGAAAGAAAAAGACAAAGAGAAAGAGGAAGGAAGAGAAAAAAGAAAGGAAGAAAAGAAAAGGAAGGAGGGGAGATTTTGAGAGAGGGAGGGGAAAGAGAGAGAGAGAGAGAGAGAGAGAGAGAGAGAGAGAGAGAGAGAATTACATAGGATGGCTTAAAATCTATGTAGCTGTCAATCATAGGCCCAATCCCAATGTGTTGATTGGTAAGGAAAATTTAATCTCTTATGTTTTTCTGGCCTGGAAAAAGTATTAAGTAATTTTGGTAGTCAGCTCTTCTGCATGCCCACACATTTGTGACTTTGAAAGATTAACACTCCTGGAATGATCACTGAGGAAACTTCAAGGAATGAGGTGAATTACGTGAGAAAAAATGATCACAGATATATCTCACTTTAAGGAAATCTGATTAATAATAAATCCAAGTTTGTGAAAAGGATGACAAAAAATAAAGTTGGGACTTCAAACATCTTCTCATCTACCCTCTTCATTTTAGAGAGAAGAAAACTAAGGTTCAGAGAGGTAGAGAACTTTGCCCAAGGTCACACAGAGAGTATATAGTGGACGCAAGATTCAAAACCAAGAAGTCTGATATCAGTCTTTTCAATGAGACGTAGTGGCCTCTATTAGAGGTTAGCAAATTACATTTCAAAGCAATGTTTCATTAGAATGGGATTGATTGTAAGATTTATGTGTGTATGTAGTTATACATATCTATATCTTTATAGAGATATATAGATAGAAAATATATATGTATATATATGTAATTACTGTAGTGCACCTAAAATTTTATTTTATTTATAAAATGAACTCCACTTATGAACAACTTTTTACAAACATAGCCACTATGTAAGGTGAATGGCGTTCAAACTTATTTTGTGGACTATTTCAGTATGTATAAATGGATCTGCGATTTCATCAATGTGGGTTTTCCCTCCATATGTCCAGATGCCATTCCATTCCTGCCCTCTCATTCAGCGTGATTCTGATTCATGTTCTCCCCTAGATTTTAAGCAGAAGACATGCCCAAAGCAGAACAATACTTGCTCAAGGTTTGGTTTCTTTTCACTTTTTCTTTTTCTTTTGCATTTAATGGGCAGCAGTGCAAAGCTAAGCTTGACCATTAACTCTCCCCATCCCATTCTCAGTACAGTACATGACTAGGCAATACTTCTTAGTAGTCAGGCATTTCCTGGATGATCATCTTCATATCATTTCCATCATTGGAAACATATTATAGCTGATTTATGCCCACCATGCCTCTCTCCTTTGGATCACTCCCAACTTTAGATGCTCTAGTATTCCAAAAATCACAACCACACACCATTATAGGGAGAGTATATGTTAACAAACTATTTTTTTCCATTGGGGATTAATTTGGGCTCACTAAAAGCACTATGTTATAGATTGTTCAGCTGTTTTAGTGATATCTGACTCTCCGTGACCCCATTTGGGTGTTTGGTTTTTTTTGTTGGCAAAGGTACTTTGTTGGCAAAAGATGGTTTGCCATTTCCTTCTCCAGCTCAGGCAGCTGAGGCAAACAGGTTTAAGTGACTTTTTCAGAGTCACATAGCTAGTAAGTGTCTGAGGCCAGATTTAAACTCAAGAAAATGAGTCTTCCTGACTATAGGCCTGACATTCTATCCACTGTGTCACCTAGTTGCCCTAAACCATTTTCTTTTTATTATTCAGTTTTGGGCAGGATGCCCTTTTGATCTAGAATGCATGTTCCACTTATGTGCTGATTTATTTAATAAATGGCCTTATTTTCTATCTGAATGTTATGTTCACTCAATTAGCAAGCATTTATTAAGTCCTATGACAGATATGAAAGTACCTTAGCCCTCAATGGCTTACATTCCAGTGTAGATAGGAAAAAATATTTTTCATCTTTTTTTCTGTATGGATTGTTCTGGGGCTTGGTATAGTCAGAGCAACATTATCTACAAACAAGATCATCTAGAGAATATCACCACTGTTGTCATATTGTTGAGACCACCTTGACAGTCTCCCATATAGCTATAGCTATAACTCATAGAAGCGATGCATGGAAACCATTGTCATAAGATTAGGCCATGGAAAAATACTGACAGTAATATTGCTTAGATTAATATAGCTGGTGTCCAAAAGTAATACCTTGCCAACCACTAGTTTGTCTCTTTTCCTCCAAACCAGTGTACCACAAAAATTCCCTATGTGCCCTAAACTTTAAGTTGCTAACCAGCCAGCTCTAGGCGGCTTCCAAGATCAGGTTTAAGTATCCCACTGTCCCACTTTTAGAAGGGTACTTAGGAGTATATCTTCCCTCCCTGGGAGTATATGTCCCCTCCCCAGGAGCATCACTTCCCTCCCTAGGAATATGCTGCTTGTGTGGGACAAACCCTTCCCACCTAAATGGACAACATAAATGGACTCATGTCCCCGTGTTCTCCAATGTAGTGTCCCCTATTGAGTTTATTTTGTTAATACATATATGTCTGACATTAATAAAGAATCATTAAACAGAGTTTTCTTTGTGGTTGCTTTAATAAAGAAACTGGTATGATTTTTTTGTTGACAAAGAGACTTTAAGCCATTATTTTCTCTGATAAATCGAGATTTTGTAATCAATTAAAAAATGAAAACAAGATATTGTATTTTAAGCATATCCCTCTACTAGTGTCTAAACTCATTAAAAATTGAAACCCTTTTTAAAAATCTAAACTTTGTATCCCCTTCCAGGCCTGTCCCCCAACCTAATGCCTAGCATAGCAATCTGCACACAGAAATATTTAGTAAATATTTGTTAAACTGTTGTCAAAATTAATTCAGCACATTTATTAAATGTTAACTATATGTCAAACACCACTTTCAGTCAGCACTGACATTTTAACATTGACCTTCAATAAAGAAAACAAGGTGGCAATTTCAGGCCAGCCTCATGTATAGCACAGGGCATGCAGTTTTTATTTTGTTTTGTTTTGGTGAAGGATCTTTTCTTTTTGCCTTTCAAATCACATCACACGGACCACTTCTACTCAGCCTATACATTAAGCCAACTTGGATTTAGAATCACTGCTCTAGGCAGTTGTACTCTTCCAAAGGCTTTTGTACATCACGTATATCAAAAACACCTAGAAATATGGCAGACATGTCATGTACACTAACCTTTTACTTCATCAACAGAGAATAATATATTTGGATTGTTTTGAGAACAGTTAAGATCTAGGGATATTTAATGCAAGGGAAATTAAAATAATTTCCCCTTTTTTTCAAAACTAAGGGTGACTGGGTATGTGATACTTTGTTTCCTTTAATGCATGACTTAAAGAAATGTGAATTTTCCTGGTTGCCATTGGCCTTAAAGATAACCCTTTCAAATAGAATCATAAAATTTTAAAAGATCGTCTAATCCAACCTGTTCTCTGTAGATGAAGAAACTGAGGCTCGGGGATGCAAAGCAATTTGACTATGAGTTCATGGAGAATTTGTGCAGAGGTCAGAACTACAGCTCAGGTCTCCTGACTATTTATCTAATGCCTTTCTCATTTATGCCATACTTTAAAAAAGAGTAGGAGTGAAGGGATCGAGAAATGGTGTTCACAATTTGATCTTCAAGGGGTGGTGTCAAGACGTTTCTCTGGGTGCAGTTGGGATGAGTCAAGAAGAACTACTGACTTGCTATGCTATCGGTAGAGAAATCCAAGCTTACATATGAATTAGAGCTGACTATATGGACTTGTCAAAGACAGGATTGGTTAGAAGCACTTGTCAAGAATTATGTGGAGGCGGTTTATGGTTTGAATAATTTACTTCACCATTTCACAGACATGATCAACATGCTCTGAGGTAGTTTGGTGGTGAAGTGGATAGAGCACAGTGCCTAGAGTGAGGAAGATCAGAGCTTAAATCTAACCTCAGATACTTACTCGCTATAATCCTAGGCAAGTCACTTAACCTCTGTTTGCCTCAGTTTCCTCTCAATTGAAAAATGGGATAAATAGGAGCACCTATCTCTTAGGGTTGTTGTAAGGATCAAATGAAACACTTAGCATAGTGTCTGACATATAGTCAATGTTGTATAAATACTTATTCCCTTCCCTTTCCCTTTTTCCCCTTTACCCCTTCCTGTCTTCCCTCTCATTTACTAAGAACACTTACTATGATCAGGCACTGTGTTAAAAACAAAAGAACAAAAATTAACCATGCCCTAGAGAAGAACCATGCCTTAATGAGAGTGCAAAATAATACATGGCAGGGTTGTGGTGTGGGGTGCTGTTGCCTTTTGCCCATCAAAACAATAGACAGATAATGGTATACATGCATGTGTTGTATGTGTGTATAATGTAGTGTGTATATGTATGTATGTTCATGTGTGTATATACACATACATATATATATATACATATATACATATATATATATATGGAAAGAAAAACAGGACAATTTAGTTACTTAGCTTGAGACAGATGTATTTTCATTAATTATTTAACTTTTTGTCGTTGTTCAGTCATTCAATCATACCCAATTCTTTGTGACCCCACGGACCACAGTATGCCAAGCCTTTTTTAAGTATTGACTGATTTCATCTCCTTGCTATCTAAGGGACTCTCAAGTTTTCTCCAGCACTACAGTTCAAAAATTGTGATGCCAAACTACTCAGCTTTCCTTATAGTCCAACTCTCACAGCCATACACACTACTGGAAAAACTATATTTTTGACTATATTGACCTTTGTCAGCAAGGTGTTGTCTATGCGTTTCAGTATGCTGTCCAGATTTGCTATAGCTTTCCTGTCAAGAAGTAAACATTTTTTAATTTCATGGCTGCAGTCTCTAACTGTAATGATCTTTGAGCCCAAAAATATAAAATCTGACACTGCTTCCATTTCTTTTCCTTCTTTTTGCCAGGAAGTGATTGGAATGGTTGCCATCATCTTAGTTTTTTATTTCTTTGTTTGGTTTTGGTTTTTAATGTTAAGTTTCAAGCCAACTTTTCTACTTTCCTCTTTCATGCTCATCAAGAAGCTTTTAATTTGACCTTTACTTTATATAAAATGGAGCATAACATGCTAATTTTGAGAAAGAACTTTATGACAATTAGAACTCTCTGGAAAAGACCAAGTTCCCCTTTGAAGATTGAGGTAATTCTGAAGTCATTAATCACTCCATCCTAATGGAAGGAAGGATGAGAAAAAGATGAGCTCTTTACTAACTTTTAACCCATCTATGTCAAACTAATATTTATCCTGGAGGCTTAAGGTAAACATAACTCTCTTCAAATATTTTCAGAATTGTCCTATGGAAGATTAGACTTATTTTGCTTAGACCAGGAGGAGAGAACTAAGAAAGAGGTGGAAGTTCAAAAGCAGCAAATTGAGGTTTGATAGAAGAAACTGTCACAATTACAGCAATCTAGAAGTAGAATGGGATTCCCTGGGTGAAACAGTAAGGCAATAATAACAACGTAGATGATAATTGTCAAAATGCCTATCTAGTTCTGTATTGAAAAGTATTTGAGATTCTCCACATAGAAGGTAGAAGAAGTAAAACATTTATTCAGACACCAGAGAACCATATCCCATAACCAAATGCTCAGCTCCCACAGCCAGTCAGCTCACTTTATAACAGCAAGGAACCCAAAACATTCAATACAGAAAATCACAACATAGAGCCTCATCATCCTAAAACCTCTCTGACTCCCTGCTGGGGTCTTCCCCAAAACAAACTCACAGCAGCCACCAGCAGCCATATTCTCTCTCTCTCTCTCTCTCTCTCTCTCTCTCTCTCTCTCTCTCTCAGCATTTTCTGTGACATAACTTCCTTTTCCTGTTAGGAAGCTTCTCCCACCATGTAACTTAGGCTTCCTGTGGTGTAAGCAGGTCACATGGCCTATTAATGGGTGGGAAACATCTTCAAATCAAAATTGCTAATACAGTGGGAGGTCGCGAATTTCTGATCAGTGGAAGTCTTTAGTAAAGGTTATATAAGTTCATACAGTCTACCCATAAAAGACATTCTTGTTCATCTGTGGCCTCTAATTCCTTCCAACTCTGAGATTCTATGACAAAAGGGAGAAGTTTTGTGAAGTTAACATTGATAGGAATTAGCAACTTGAATGGATATTGGATATTGGTGGGGAAGGAAGAATCAAAGACCCCAAAGCGCCAAATATAAGTGACTGGGAAGGTAAGTGCATCCTCAACCAGGGGCATGCTGGAGCCAGTTCATACCAACTTTTGAGAGATAATTGTCAAATTTTTGTGTTTAGCACTCAGTTCAACCAAGTGCCCTTGAAGAGTTTGGCCTTTGTTTCCTTGATTACATTTGGGAGTCATTGGACGCTTCCTTTCCTCAGGGGAGGGCCTAGTTTACATATGAGTTTGAGTGACATGTTTGGGACATCAGAGACTCTTAGACCACGTGGGTTTAAGTCTCCTCTTTCTGACAATTTCAGGTCACATGAGTGAGTCACATGTGTGACTCACCCTTGACCCTGAAAAAGATATAAAACCAGGGGTTGGCTTTCTCTTTTTTGGAGCTCTTACCCACAGCAGTGGTGGCACATGTGACTCTGGGCCAGCCCTTGTTATGAGCTCCCGGGCTGAACCTAGATGTTGGTAACTGAATCTGTATTTGGTCTGTCTGTCGATGTTTATAATTTGTTTGTATTTGCTCTGAAGTTCAGGGTGCTGCCTTTTCCCCCTGAACTAAGTGAATGGTATTTGTATGCTGAATTAAAGTAAGCTTGTCAACCCCTTAACATTGCTTTTCTTAGTAAAGCAGATCAAAAGAACCTGGGCTTTGGCAGCATGCTTGTTGTTGGGCTTGTGTTGGTCTTTCACCCCCACAACAACTGCTAGCCAGATTGTTGAAACATCATGTGAGCAATTATAATTCAGAAATAGGAAAACATTATAAATCAAGGCTAGATTTATTGTTTTGTTGATTGTTTAGACTTAAGAAAATGATGGGGAAAAGGTGGTAATACAGATTAGATTTTCAAATGTGTCTGCCTTTTTTGCAGAGCTGGTTGCTAAACATTTACCTTACACCACTTCTTTCAACAGAAGTAAAAAAGTCAGCAGAAATTTAAGGAGAACACTATATGCCAAATTTTGAATGTGCTAGGGCATCCAAATAGAGAGGTTCAGCAACAACTGAAAATTAAAGACTGACAATTTGGGGAAAGATTAGAACCAAATACTATTGTTTTATATCTCATATAGCTCCATAAAATATTCTACTTTCCTTCCCACTGGTTAATGTACTTTTTCTAATCTTCAATGACATCCAAAGTTTTTATGTATCTGCATTCTTTTAGAAAGGATCTCATCCATCCCAATGACCTAACTCTCTCTTTCTTGGCTATGGTCTTAAATGAGCAAATAAACCCTACTGTGGACATGAAATAAAAGTCTGTCAATCCAAAAGAATTTTTAGACATTTGCTGAAACTAATACTTATTTTGCTGCATCTTTCATGCAGAAAGAAACATTTAAAAGCATTCCACAGCCTTGCTGTGGAATTACATTAATCAAACAGGCATCTTCGGTATGTTCTTCTACAGTTTCCTTGGTGACAGCCTCATGTTTGCTGAGTACAGAGCACACATAGAACCCATTCTGAATTATACTTACAAAGCAGCTACATTTTAGAGGAACACAACAGATGCAAAGATAGAGCACAAGGAAAAGAGATATTATAAAAAAGAACTCATTTTCCTTGGTAATTCTGAAATGATTTTTTGCTCTCTCTCTCTCTCTCTCTCTCTCTCTCTCTCTCTCTCTCTCTCTCTCTCTCTCTTCACTATAGTAAACATGGTTTCAAACTCCCACCCCAAATTATCATCCTTTGCTGCTGAAATGACCCAGAACTCACCCTCGCAAACCAATATCCCTGAAAAATTTTAACAGGAAATTAAAACCTACCATGATAAAAAGCCATCAAAATGAGCGGGGAAAAGTTCTACTGTTGGCAGTCTACCTCCTTTGTAATATTTTGTTGAGAAACCATAGGCTTCCATTCTAAATCCGAGGATAAAAGTCAGATATTCTAGCATGGCTATGCTATGGCTTCCTCTTCTGTACTTAGATACACACAGTCCCCAACTGAAGGCATGTGCCTGATTAACTAATTGCTGCAAAACAAAACTGTGAAGTGTAGTACCAAAGATAAAAAAATTATACCATGAAGTCATCCTCACTGAATTTAGAGTAAGATACTTTTTGATCATCATGATTTCATCCATGGAGGATGGATGAGGGGCATGGAATTCTCTGGCATAAAAAATCACACTGATAAAGATCAAATAATTCATCTGTATCTTGTTATCTTAGGGTAAACTGAGGACCTGAGAGAATAAAATAGCTTTTTTAAGGTCACCCAGCCAGTAAGTATCAGAGAGAGGACTCATGATTCTAACACTGTCCTTCTTTGCCCTATGTGATGCTGACTTTCACTCTGCCATTGTTTAAATGGGATGTCTGAAGGACAAACCATTCTTTTTAAAAATGAAATGTGATATTTTTATTTTTGTATTTTAATTACAGGGTTTTGTGAGGAAAAGCCTCTTTGTTACCTACCTGAATAAACTCTCTTCATATAAAATATACTCATGATTTAAAATAATCTCAAAATTAATACAAAATTTGAATAATCAAAGAAAATGAATCTTTCATTGATAATTAATATTCATTATTTAGTCAAACCTGTTTCTGTCCCATTTGTTGTCTGCACCTCATAAATGTTGATAATTCACATGAATTTATGACAGATTTGTTGTGACAATATGAGCATCTGACTGGGGAAATTTGGGACTCAGTGATAGGTTTGCCAATGATAACTTATGCAATTAGCCTGAGGTTAGAGATAAGTTGGATGAAGTAAGATTTTGAATTCATATCAGGTTGATCTATCACCATGGTTAAAGAGCCATGAGACTTATATTAGATGGCAAATGACATTGGGAGATATAAGAAATGGACTGATATGAAAATCCCATTTGTAATATGGATGACTCTTTGGGAGATAGGGTGGTATGATTGATAGAGTGCTGAATTTGGCATCATAAAGGTTTTTCCTGGGGACAGAACAATTCAAAATAGTGTTTCACTGAAGAAAGGAAAATGAACCTTGAGGTCATATTGAGACTTGAACCTTCACAGACATTAGTCTAACCAGTAAGATTGACAACAGAAAGTCTGGGGTGTATTCTACTGTCAGAAAATATATTTTCCAAAATTGGGAGGGAGGATTTTAATAAAATCCATGGAATCAACTTTTTTCCTTTTGTACCCTTCTAATTTTCCTTCTTCCAACTAGGCTATAGCAATAAGACTTGCCTTCAATTTTTGAGCAAAATGTAACCACTGATTCAAATGCCACAATTTTGTCCCCATATCCTGAAGATGCCTCCTAAATTGGATCAGACACTTGATCCAATGAAAAACCTTATATACTAACTTCTTGAGCCTCACAAGAAGGAAGGGATGTGGGGCAGAGCCAAGATGGCAGCTGGAAAGCAGGGACTGGCATGAGCTCCCCGCCAGGTCCCTCCAAAACCTATAAAAATGGCTCTGATCCAATTCTAGAACTGCAGAACCCACAGGGTGGAAGAGGGAAGCACGGGCTCTAGTCCAGGACAGCCTGGACAGTCTCTGGGTAAGGTCTATCCCGCAAGGAGGTGGCAGCATAGGGGAACAGAGCTAAGTGGAGCAGAGCCCAGCGTGGGCGGCATGGACCAACGAAACCATGAGCTGGGCAGAGCGTGTCATAGTGCCCTAAATCAGTGAGCTGCTGCAATTACCAGACTTCTCAATCCATAAACACCAAAGACAACAGAGTAGGTTAGTGGGAAAAGCTGCTGGGGACAGGCAGTTTCCAGTTCACTCCGCCACCCCAGTGGCAGCGGAGGTGGGGCAGCTACAGAACTACAGCAGCAATTGCTTCAGGCCCCAGGCCCAACTGGTGGGAGGAATTAAGTGGTGGATCAGAGCAGGAGTGCAGAGCCTGCTGAAGATCTATGTCCAGTCCGGATTGGGGGTTCTTGGGGAAGGAGGAGTGCTGATGAGGCAGAGCTGGTACATCCCCCCAAGCGTGGAACATAGAACTCTTTAGTCTAAAAGCAGTCATACGTGCTGAAAAACTCAAGGGTCAAGTAAGTTGTCTGGGAACATGGCCAGGCAGCGAAAATGTACCCAGATTCAGTCTCAGACTTTAGAATCCTTCTTTCGTGACAAACAAGACCAAAACATACAGCCAGAAGAAATCAACAAAGTCAAAGAGCCTGCATCAAAAGCTTCCAAGAAAAACATGAACTGGTCTCAGGCCATGGAAGAGCTCAAAAAGAATTTGGAAAAGAAAGTTAGAGAAGTAGAGGAAAAATTGGGAAGAGAAATGAGAAGGATGAGAGAAAACCATGAAAAACAAGTCAATGATTTGCTAAAGGAGACCCAAAAAAATACGGAAAAAAAATACTCAAGAAAACAACACCTTAAAAAA
>JAQQSZ010017186.1:0-10856 GCA_028646595.1 Phalanger gymnotis | reverse complement strand
AGGAAGGAAAGAAGGGAGGGAAGAAGGGAGGGAAGGAAGAAAGAAAGAGGGAAAGAAGAAAGAAAGAAGAAAGAAAGAAAGAAAGAAAGAAAGAAAGAAAGAAAGAAAGAAAAAGAAAGAAGGAAGGAAGGAAGGAAGGAAGGAAGGAAGGAAGGAAGGAAGGAAGGAAGGAAGGAAGGAAGGAAGAAAGGAAGGAAGGAAGGAAGGAAGAAAGGAAGGAAGGAAGGAGAGAAGGAAGGAAGGAAGGAAGGAAGGAAGGAAGGAAGGAAGGAAGGAAGGAAGGAAGGAAGGAAGGAAGGAAGGAAGGAAGAAAAACTGTTTCGGCAATTCATCAGGGCCTTTGTTGCCATCACTGAGTTTCTGACAAATCCTGGCATAAACTTCAGCTCCTACACCTCTGGTGGTTTGGCATTCCAACCTCTTAAAGCTCCCAAGGTCATAGTTTTCTCCAATACTTCTTAACCTAAAATTAAGAAACTTGTATTTCTAGGTCATATATATATGGGGAAGGCATAAGCCTCTTCCTGCACAAAGGCTGATAGTCTATTTCTCACTCATATGCGGTAAGAAGGGGGAAAAAAAGAAGCTGACTTTGGCTGCTTAATTGCAGCTGGGGTGTTTTGTGAATACACCTCAGTTCCAGTTTCAGCAGCCAATCAAAAGTCTGTCTCTTTACCACATGGGTAGTGGACCAGAACAAGTTAGAGAATGCCTGCACACACTCCCAAATCCACAATGGACATGGAGGTTATATCAGTGACATAACACCACATAGCTTCATAATAGCTGACTTTATCAATCAGTCCCAGTCTTCCCCTGTTACAGCCAGCAAATTGATGAACAGAAATTTATAGGTAACAGATGTAAAAAATGTTTTGAAGAATTAGTCTTAGATCTTTGCTCCCTCCTTCCCTCTTCTATTTCCTTCCTTCCTCCCTTCCTCCCCCTCTCCCTTCTTTTTCTTTCTTTCCTCATTTCTTTCCTTGCTATCTTTTTTCTTCCCTCTTTCTTGTTTTTTTTTCCTTTTTTCCCTTTCTTCTTCCTTTTCTTTCTTTCTCCCTTCCTTTCTTTATTTTTCCCCTTATCTCATCCAGACTATAAATGTAGTAGCTTTAGCCCTATTGCAGCTCAGAACTTCAAATTCAAGTGATCCACCAGCTTCAGCCTCCCCAGCAGCAAGGACTCCGACACCTGACCTTCACCTTAGATTTCAACATGATTGTTCCTAGTTGTCTTCTGTAAAGAGGGAAACAAGAATTTCTAGCTTGAAGTGGGCACAGAGAAATGATTAAGCAGGCAAAAATCATCATTACATTTTTTCTTAAATGTAAAAATGGGAACCCAGAGTCTTACTCGTATTTCCAAGTTAATTATGTGTCAGATATGATCAATGATGTTATAATCAATAACATTAAAAATGAAACACATTTGTCTGGGAAAAAGGCCCTAAAACAAGTCTGAGACAAATGGAAATGTTTGGAACCATTTTTTCTCTGTTAATTTGGTAAGCACATTTTAAGAAGAATCTCTTTTCTGGGTTTTAGCTTTATAAAAGTATGATGATAACAAAAAAAATCTCTATCTCTTGATGTCTTTCTGCATATATATGTATGAATGACTATGTGTGTGTGTGTACGTGTGTGTGTTTATGTGCATGTGTATATACTTCATGAAAATGTACCAGGTTCTATGCCCTATAAAAAGAAGAGATCAGTAACTGATGCAGGGTAAAGTGAACAGAACCAAGATAACATTGTTTACAGTAACAGCAATATTATATGATGATCAACTGTGAATGACTTAGCAATTCTCAACAATACCAAGATGCAAGACAGTTCCAAAGGCCTTATGATGAAAAATGCCATCTGCCTTCAGAGAAGCAACTGATGGAGTCTGAATGCAGATCAAAGAATACCATTTTCATGTTCTTTATTTGTGTGTGTGGGGGGGGTTGGTATGTGTCTTCCTTCACAACATGACTAACATGGAAATGTTTTCCATATTGTACCTATTATAAATTCCTGCCATCTCAGGGAGGGGGGAAGAAGAAAGAGAGAGAAAATGGAACCCAAAATTTAAAAAAAATGTTAAAAATTGTTTTTACTTGGAAGGAGGAGGAGGAGAAGGAGGAGGAAGAAAAGGAGGAGGATGCAAAGAAGAAGAAGGAAAAGAAAAAGGAATAGAAGAACAAGAAGGAGGAGGAGGAGGAGGAGAACAAGGAGGAGATGTGATCTGATCTTCATTTGGAAACCTCAGTTTCGAAATGTGCAATGTGGCCTGACATTGTTAATGATAGTGTGAAGGCAGCGTGTGCTGATCTGAGGCTCACAATGCATTGTAAAATCTTTATGTTTTCTCGTAATTCAGGGTCATCTTTCTGATAGCAAAAGATGTTGCTGAACATCCAGGCATTCCTAACACTACATCCTTGAAAGGCTGAAAAGAAAACAGTAATTTTAGCAGAGAAGAAAGCAAGTGTCTGCTGATAAATCAATTCAATAATTCAATTGATAAACATTTATTAGGTATCTACAAAGTGTAAATCAGTGTGCTAGGTGTGGGGATAAAAAGAAATAATAAAATAATCTTTGCTCTCAGGTAGTTTACCTTCTACTGACATGATACAACATGTATACAAGTAATTAGGTACAAAATAAAAAATTAGGTACAAAATTAGGTACTTTAAGGAGAACTCAATAACTAGGGCAGGGGTGGGGGTGGGGATGGAAGGAGAAGATCAGGAAATGGCTTACAGAGTTGGAGGCAGCTGAAATATCCTAATATTTCAATAAATAAATAAATAATAAGCTAGGGATTCAACAAGATAGAGCATGTGGAGGATGTACATTTCAGACTTGGGGAAGATGTGCAAAATCAGGGCAGCTGGAGATGGGCTATCATACGTGGGGACCACTAGCATTTATCTAATGAAATAAATTGGGGAATCCAAATGAGAGGCCAAGTATATTGCCTACTCAAACATCAGTTTGTTCAAATTATAGGATCTTTTCTAGACTTTGCTTGCTCTGTCTCAGACATGCAAGGTACCTTAGCATATGGGGTACTGAACAAAAACATAGAATGGATCTTCATCTGTTTGCTTTGCCTTTATCATGCTTTAGAATTTGGGGGACGACTCAGCAGAGTTAAACCGAGAATTCAGGCCATGAACAAACTCAATGGAAACATTATTTTTCATATATCTCCAAATTTGCATTCCCTGAGTTCTGAAGATCTTAATCGAAGAAGCTACAGTAATCAAGTAATGGAGTGACCCCTTGGGAAAGTTTCTTATACTTCAGCTAAAGTCATGAGAATGGGCTCAATAAATTTGCAAATTAAGACATGAAAAGGAGTCAGACTCTCTCTCCACTTCTTTTTCTCCCTCTTTTGCCCCCTCGAAAAATGATGATGTTTAAAGATCTCGATGCATGAATGTAGGAGATGAAGTAATAGGTAACACTTTGATTTCCCATCAGTCACTAATGTGGAACACCCGGGAATTGAGGAACATCCAGTAAAATATCCCTGACATCTCAGAAGTGGGTCCTTTACTGTACGTACAAAAAAGAAAGCTGCGGAGCCATTTTGGTGGCATTGAGGTGCTATCATCCTCCTAAGCTATCCGGGGTTCTGCAACTTCTACAAACTTATCTGATACAACAGGTCATTGCCTGGTTAACTGGTGAAAATGTACCTTAAGATGCAAGACCCAAAGATCTGGAGTTCCTTTTTCTTCCTGCCCCCCCGCCCCAACACTCCCAATCTTCCTGAGGTCTTAGCTAGTTGTAATGAATAGTCTACAGTAAACGTCACTAGGATATGTAAGTTTGGTGTTGTCTCATGATTCTCTGTTGTGGTAGCTGATTTGCCATAAAAATCACTAATTTGGAAGACCATTAACTACTAAATGGTAGAAAATGAAATGGTTATGGAAAGACGGTCAATTCTCCTTTTCATTTTAAACAAAGCTCAACGACCCTGTGGACAAAGAATAGAATTAAGTCTACATCACTGATATATGTATGTAGGTATGTGGGTATGACTGTATATATGTATGTAATACACATACACACATACATATTTCTGTTTAGAGACATTTTATTGTTTCTTAACGTCTCATCATTCTCAAATAGTAACCATTACTCATAAGGATATTAGCCTGTGTGAATAAACAGGTTTAATTTTGATCTGTTTTCCATTAATATTAAGTAAAGACAGAAGTTTCTATTAAGTCTTATAATCTCTTTTTCAAGGGTAACTACTCTGCCCAATTTTAAAATTTGAAAAGTTTCCCTGACACCCATAAAACTAGATTTTTTTTCTTTTAGTAATGATTCTATTCCACACTAGATCCCAGTGACACTTAGGAGAGCAGATGACTTCAGTGCATTGCATGCCAATATGGACCATAAGACTTCTTAAAAATAGCAGGCATTATGAAAAATGTATATACTTAAATATAATAAAATATTTGGTTATATTCCTAGTACCATAGAAGTTTACATGTCATAGAACTTGGGAGACTCACTGCTGCTATTACTATAATTGATGGTAACATGCCAAATGCATGTAGTAGTTGAACAGCACCCTCCCACCTCCCTTCTCCTGCAAAATCACTTGTGGATCCTCCTAGACAATGCACTCTTTGGGTCCATAACTATTGAAAACCATAGGTCATGAGCCGCTTTCAGTGTGTTTATTTTTGCCCATCAGACTGAAGATACAATTAAAACAAAGGCATTTAATGGAACAGTATACTATGAAAAGTAGCAATAGAATAAAATATTTTCCCCTAAACTTGGGGTATACTCTCCCACCAATATCGACACCATCAGTGGAAGGAGTAAACAAACTTAAGGAGCATATGTTGGAGAAGTAAATATGTGGGACATTTCAAGTCTCCAGCATTGCAGGGCTAGTGATGTCATTTCTATGCTCCAAGAGAAACTGTCTTCCGCTGGTCTCGTGTAGGATGCAGTCTCTGCCAGTTGTGTAAGTTTCTGCTGAACATTGCTACCATCTCCTGTGATAACAGCTTCAGGATTCTGCTTGTCCCTTGATCACCACTGCCAAGCATGGTAACACTGAGCATGAGGTTGTAGAGTTTCTCTCTCTTTTTAGCTTCAGGTTTTAGCTATGGTTCCTACCTCATCCCATAAAAGAGGAAGAGTAGATTCTATCATCTCTATCTGACACTCTGTCACTTCAGTCATCACAGATTTTAGTTCTTTTAGAAAGGCAGGGCTCTCACATACCTACTTCTCAGACCTAGGGGAAAAATTAGCCACTTTTTCATACTTATAAGGGTAATACTTATATCCTCAGAGTTTTGGATCTAATAGAAATTTCCTCTCCAAAAAGAAAATACTTGCCTTCCAAGAACCAGGCTCTTTTGGAACATAGAACAAATATCTTGTCAACTATTGATAGATAACCTTTTTTTTTTTAACTTTATCTTCTAGCTGACCAAAGGCAATGTCTCTGTCCCAAGCCTGAATCTCACTGAGGGTTGGAATGCCCTTGTAACTCCCACTTAATATCTGATTGCCAAATTGCACCCCTCTGGAAACTTTATTGTTTTATTTTTTTATCTTTTTAAAATTTTATTCATTTATTTTAAAATATTTATTTTTTATTTATTGTTTCTTTCTCTACCCCCCTCTATTTATTTATTTTTAGTTTACAACATTCAGTTCCACAAGCTTTTGAGTTTTAAATTTTCTCCCTCTCTCTGCTCTCCCACCTCCCTTATTATTTATTTTTAAAAACTGGGTCTCTTTATCTTACCTAGGCTGGAAACGCAGGAGTTACTCACAGGTGCAATTGCACTTTGATGAGCAATGGAGATTTGATTTTGACCTTAGGTGAGTTTCACCCCTTTTTAAACAATCCGATGGCTCCCCACTTCTGGTAGGGGGAGGGGTTGGGCTTGGAGTCAGGGTCACCATATGAAAGCCAAACCTAGTGTAAACACCTGATCAATGTAGCCCCCTAAAGCTTAGAACCGCTGAGCTCAAACATCTGCCAGCCTCAGCCTCAGGAGCAAAGATTGCAGTCATCAGAAACATATTAAGAGCTTCTACTTTCTGTTTATCTCAGTTTCCTTAACTATAAAATGGGAATAACCATAGTGCTTACCTCTCAAGGCTGTTGTGAGGATAGAATGTGATAATAATGGGAAGGGCTTAGCATAGAAATATTAACTATCATTATTATTGTTTATGTTGTTGTTTTCAACAAACCCCTACAAGACCCTGTGTGGGTCTGAGACATCTCTAGTTCTGCTCTACTCTGAGATTCTTTCTTGGCCTCCCATGAAAATCAACATGAAGGAAAATGTCAAGGGAACAAAAAATCACACGTGGAACCATTTCAAGGCATCTCGGTCTATCCAATTCTTCCATGACCACCCCCCTACCACCCATTTAATGCCTCTATTACACTGGTGTGCTCAGAAGCATGGCTTTCTGGGGTGTCAGCCAAACCCTACAAATTCATTTCTAGCAGTTCCTTAATAAAACAGGAATATCTACACAGTCCCTATGATCATTTTTAAAGAATGCCCAAGCTTTTACAATTAGAAGAGTTTATCTGCAACCCATGAAAGTAGATTTTTATTTAAGTATTTCTACATTATTCAATTATTTCCTACCAGCTCCCAGTAGTATTTGGGAAAACAGATGACTTCAGTGCATTGTAGGCAACTATGACCCATAATGTCTGTTGGAAAATGATAGGTATTATAAGAATACATAAATTTATATAATATAATAAAATAAGATCTGTAATACTTCCCAGTACTTCGGGATTTTATATGCCAAAGAACCTGAGTGAGTCACTGATGTCATTATGGTAATTGAGGGTAGTACGACAATTATTTTTTTATAAATGCAGTTTTCCAAATCCCACCACCCAAATCTCTAACAAAAAAGCAACTAAGTGAGGGTAGCAGATGGGCAGTAGAGGGTGACCTTTTCCAGTAGAGCTTTCCTTTCATGTACCAAGGACTAGTAAGTGGAATTCAAATTCAATTCAATAAAACATTATTTAACAATTCGATTTTGTTCAACAAGCATTTATTAGGTGCTACTATGTGCCAGGCACTGGGGATACAAAGACAGGATGAAATAGTCCTTGCTCTTAAAGGAGCCCACATGTTACAGGAAAGATACAAAATGTACCTATGTGATAAAATAAAATAAAAATATATACGAAGTATGTATTTATGCTGCATCAATTTATAGAAGCCTTCTTGCATTTCTATGAATTCTTTATATTCATCATTTCTTAGAGTGCAGCAACATTCTATTACATTCATATACCACATTTTATTCAGCTATTCCTCAACTGATGGGCACCCACTTTGTTTCCAGTTTTTTGCTATCGTTAATGTTGCTATGAATATTTTGTCTAATATGGGATATTTCTTTCTGCTTTTCTTTCCACTGCAGCAAAACCTTCCTATACTCAAAAAGATGCAATCACATTAACACTAATTCATATGTGAGAGCCCCAAAGAGTTGGAGATGTTTGCGCAGACTGATTTACACTTAATGGCAGTATAAAAAAAGTGGAAATTTTTTGTTTCATATTAAGGGCATGATTCTATTTATAGAGGAGAGAGGGACAGAGAAACAGACAAAGACAGACAGACAGACAGAAACACAGAGACAGAGACAGACAGACAGAGAGGGTAGAGAAAGAGGAGGGGAAAGGAAGAGCAGAGAGAGAGAGAGAGAGACAGAGAGACAGAGAGACAGAGACAGGGAGACAAAGACAGAGAATTAAGTAATTACTATGATTACTATGTGCTAGGCACATGTACTTAGTGATACAAATACACGCATAAAAGACAGTGGCTATCTCAAAGCTTGCATTCTAATGGGGAAGACACTAATGGAGAGCTGGAATATGGGGTACTTAGAGATTATGGTATGGAGAGAGCTACGAAATGAAATGGAGGCTTGGTTCCCAGCAAGACAAAGTGAAATTGCCCCTATCCAAGCCAGACTTCCCAGAGGTAGACTCTGAGGTTCAGCTAAGGAATGAGAGGGAAGAGGGCAAATGAAAATGATAGCTAAAGTGCAGGCAGCATGGGATGGGAAATGCAGATTCTCATAACAATGATTTCTCAATCAAAATTCAGTGAGGCCTCATAAAGAAAATACTGAATTCAGAGTCAGAACATATGAATTTGGTTTTCAGCCCTGATTCTATGTGGTTCTGGGCAAATCATATAACTTATTTGGGCTAGAGGAGTGGGGAACTGTTATGATTCTATTGTCATATAATTTCTTAGGCCAAATGTACACTCAATAAATATTCCTTTTGGATAGTGATAATTATGCCAATAAATAATATCTTAAAATGATAACACCATATATGGTGTCCCTTACGATAATCCACAGAATGTAGCTGCTTTAAAAAAAAAAGAAGTCTGTAGTTGCTTATTATCCAGGTTTATTACTGTAAAAGTCCCATTTCCTTTGGATAATTGAGGCCGTACTAAAGACTGTTACACGATTAGCATTTGATTTGCACTGGAAAGTCCTACAATGACATGCCTCCTCTTTCATTTACCACTGATTATTCACATTATCAAGTGACAGGACAAAGGTTCCAACAATGGACTCCTGGACTCCAGCCAGTCATCAGGCATTGAGGCCATTCTCAGTGTTTAGCTGGGTCAGTCACATGCTAAAAATGGCTCCCAAGATATCAAAGCTAGTACCTTCTTGAGGGCTGAAAGCAGGTGGTTTAGTAGAGCATGGACCAGAAAAAAAAAGCTCTCAGGGCTATAAAAAGTGAATGAGGAGCCACTAATACAGCCATCAACAGCTGGGGAATGATAGTCATTGATGTGTCATGGTCACGTGCAGAAGAAATGGGAACTTTAGTTCGAATAAAGATATCATGCTATATTCTAAGGCAAAAAAGAAGCAGCACACTCAGCAAGAGTAAGAAGCAGCTGTCACATAGCATTTCCCAGGTTAAAGCAGTTCCTCTTTATATAGCGCTTTAAGGTCTTCAAAGCACTTTATACACATTGTCTTATGTAAGCTTAGCAACAACCCTGTGAGATGGATGTTGTTATAACCCCCTCTTCACCTTCTGGCTTTGTTGCCTTGTTGCCATGGAGATTGAGGATATGAGAAGTGAGTATGGCAGCAAAGCAGCCATTTTTGCCCATAGTTTTCAAATGTCCATGAAGCTGAACTTGAACAGGCTTCCACAAAAGTGAGGGGATCCCAGGAGGCAGTGAGACAAGGAATGCTACTGGTCTGGCCATTCTGAGACTTCATCCCAGGCTGCCCATGCAGGGAACTGCCAAATGTCTGAGCACAATACCCCCCCTGACATACCAGAGGTCACTCTGTTGCTAATTGGATATAGAATGAAGCAGCCAGCATTCCAAACAAACTGGACCCCATTTGGTTTCTGTTGTTTCTCTGCTTTAAACATTTGCTCCATATGAAATGTGGTGGCCACTAGTGCAGACTGTTTTGATTAATGCTGGTGACTATCAGTACATTAAAGGGATGAGATACATACATACATATATATGTGTGTGCGTGAATCTGTACACATGTGTGTATGTATGTGTATATGCATGTATATGTATGAATATGCATGTGCATTTATAGGTGTTATACATGTATATATGTGCTCATATGTACACACATGTGTATATATACATATGTGTATGTGTACATTGGTTGCTGTCCTTCATTCTCGAAGAGGACCAAAATGACATCCCTATGCTAGAGTCAAGTTTCAGTGTGTCTGACTGTGACTGATCATGCCAATACGGGCATGAAATGCTGTACCACAGGTTGGGCACAAATAATTTGTGTGACCATTTGGGGTGGAATCTCTAAATTTGTGCACCCTGCCTTTGAGTTGTTTCAGTTTTGCTTTGCTCATAGAGCCTAGCAACTTCTCTGATGTGGGCACGCCATACTGAGCAGTCCTGTGCCAATGTCTCTCATATCACACAATGAATTCCAAAGTTCTTAAGAGAGACCTTGAGAGTGTCCTTGTATCATTTCTTCTGACCACCGTGTGAATGCTTGCCCTGCATGAATGTATGTATGTATGTATGTATGAATGTGTGCATGTACTTTCCCCTCAGACAATCTTGGCATTAGAGAGATGGGAGATACATATATATGCGTATATATGCATATATACGCATATATATGTGTGTGTAGATATGTATGTATTGTTGTGTTTGTTTGTTTGTTTTCATCAGTTAATACAGATATTGGGGGAGACCCAAGAGCAGGTCTGGGTTTGGTGCTGAGAGAACTCAAAGAGCAAATGTACAGTGGCTAGCCTAAGCTATCTGGCCCTCCACAGCAATATCCAAGTCAAGAAACCTTAGATCCCTAAGCAGCTATGGGGCAAGTTCCTTAGGCCTCACAAGGCATGGGACCATCTTCAGTTTAGATGGCTTTTCTCAATGCCTCTATTCTACTTCCACCCTATCCCACTAGTAATGAGAGGAGGTGAGGGGGTAGTGAGCAAGTGGTCTGCAATATTTGGTATAAGAGAAACGGCGGTGCGAAGGAGTAGCCACAATGTGGGAGTCCCAGCAATTTAGATTAAGTTCTGAAGATGCTTTTGAGTGAGCTAAAAACAAAACAAAATAAAACTATGATCCAGTGAGTACCTCCAGGGAGGCTCAGAAAACCTACATAGAAGCAAATGTCCAATCCCTGTTACCTTCAGCCCTAGAAAATAGTTGCTTAATATGTAGATTATTTATTAGGAGAATGAAATAATCCAAACAGTCCTCTCATGATACAAATTATTTACCCAACAAGCAAAATTATCTTTGTCATACTCCTTAG
>JAQQSZ010017185.1:0-10857 GCA_028646595.1 Phalanger gymnotis | reverse complement strand
TCTCCTTTAGCAAGTCATTGACTTGTTTTTCATGGTTTTCTCACATCCGTCTCATTTCTCTTCCCAATTTTTCCTCTACTTCTCTAACTTGCTTTTCCAAATCCTTTTTGAGCTCTTCCATGACCTCAGACTAGTTCATGTTTTTCTTGGAGGCTTTTGTTGTAGGATCTTTGACTTTGTTGACTTCTTCTGGCTGTATGTTTTGGCCTTCTTTGTCACCAAAGAAAGATTCCAAAGTCTGAGACTGAATCTGGGTGCGTTTTCGCTGCCTGGCCATGTTCCCAGCCATCTCACTTGACTCCTGAGTTTTTCAGCGGGGTATGACTGCTTGTAGACTAAAGAGTTCTATGTTCCATGCCTGGGGGGATGCGCCAGCTTTGCCACACCAGCACTCCTCCTTCTCCAAGAACCCCCAACCCAGACTGGACTTACATCTTCAGCAGGCTCTTCACTGCTGCTCTGGTCTGCCACTTAATTCCTCCCACCAGGTGGGCCTGGAGCCAGAAGCAACTGCAGCTGTAGTTTTAAAGCTTCCTGACCTGTGGACTGAGATGCATGGAAAGCACCACTGACATCAGTGATTTAGTTGCCATGAGGCCTGCTCCAGGTTTTCTGGGGCCTGATCAAGACTGACACAGCCTGTGCTCAACTGCATTCCTCTCTCACCCTGGTGCAACAGACATTTTCTGTAGACATTACAAGTTTTCTTGGGCTAGAAATTTGTTTCATTCAATCTTTTTGTTCATTCTGCTGCTCAAGAATTTGTTTAAAGTCATTTTTTAAAAGTATTTGAATGGATTTGGGGGAGAGTTCAAGCAAGTCCCTCCCTTCATTCCACCTTCTTGGCTTCACCTCTCCTGGGGACTTCTTCTTAAAGAGCTCATGGATGGCTTGTTGGATTTATTTTAAATGGTCAAAATATTTAAATATTCTTCTATTCTGTTAAACTAAAGAGTTCATTTTTTAAAATATTCATCTCATTTGGATTGCCAAATTTATTGACATATAATTGGCCAAAAATGCACCTATAAGCTTTAATTTCATCTTCAGGAATGGTAAATTTACCGTTTCCATTGTTGATGCTGGTGATTTGCTTTCTTGTTTTTTTAAAAAATAAAATTTAACAGTGGTTTATCTTTTTTAATAAATATAGCTCTTAATTTTATTTATTAATTCAGTGGTTTTCTGACTTTCAGTTTTATTAATCTCTCCTTTGATTTTCAAGATTCAAATTTGTTGTCTAATTGTGGATTTATAATTCGTTACTTTGCAACATTATTTTTTGCTTCATGTCCAATTCATCGATCTGGTTTTTTCTCTATTTTGTTTGTGCAAGCATTTTGAAATATAATTTTCCCCTACATGCTGCTGTAGCTACATCCCATAAATTTTGGTATCTTGTCTTGCTTGTTGTCATTCTCTTTAATAAAATCGTTTGTATTATTTATTCATTGACCTAAACATTTTTTAGGATTAGATTATTTATTTTTCAATTAATTTTAATGATTTTTCAACAGCAATTTATTGAATATACTTTTATTGCATTATGGTCTTGAAATGATTCATTTAATATTTTTTTTTGCTTTTTGTGCAGTGGTTGTGAGGTTTTTTGGCCTAATATATAGTTAGTTTTTATGTAGGTGCCATGTACTGAAAGAATAGGCTCTTTTCTATTCCTATTCAATTTTGTCCAGAAGTTTGTCATTTATAATGTTCTATTCATCTCACTAAATTCTTTCTCACTTATTTTATAATTAGATTTATTTAGTTTTGAGAAGAGGAAGTTGAGGTTCCTGATTAGTATATTTTTATTGTCTTTTTCTTTGTTTATCTCCTCTGACTTTTCCATTAATAATTTAGATGCTCTCTTATTTGGTGCATATATGCTTACTATTAATATCACTTCATTATCAGTGGTACCTTTTACAAAATGTAGTCTTTTAGTTAGGATTTTTTTTTTTTGCTTTTGATTTTTCTGAGACTGTTTCCTACCCCTTCTTTAAATAAAATCACCTGCAGCATAATAGGTTCTGCTCTAGCCCATTATTTTTACTCCTATGTGTCTTTCTATCACAAGTGTGTTTCTTCTAAAAACATGTTGGTTTCTGGACTATAATCTATTCTGTTTTTATGTCTGTTTATGGGTGAGTTATCCCATTCATGTTCACAGTAATTATTATTTACTTGATATTACCATCCATCCTTTTTTTCCCCTTTATCCTTCTCCCTGCTCCTCTTCCTCCTCCTTCTTATTCTTTTTGTTTCTGTTTTTCTTCTTATTTCTCTCTCCCTCTCTCTCTCTCTCTCTCTCTCTCTCTCTTTCTCTCTCTCTCTCTCTCTCTCTCTCTTTCTCTCTCTCTCTCCCTCCTCCCCCTACCTCATCAAAAGTTCATTTTGCTATATATGTATATGTGTGTGTGTCCTCCTGTGTATTTTTCATCTTATGGCTGAATACAATATGATGGTTAAACTGTTTTTGAAAAAAAAAAGTGGAGTTTAGAATCAAATGTTCCTAAAATAATGTAACATTGCATATGTACCTCAGGAAGATTTTAAATACTATAAGTGAAAATGTTTTTTGCTGTGATACTTAAATGAGAAAATATGTATTTGCAACATTAAGCCAATATTACTTTATGCTAAAAATTGAAAGTATATATCAAAGCAAAGGTATAGGATTTTTAAAAATGTATTTATTTTTATTTTACAACATTCACTTTTATAAGATTTTTATTTCCAAATTTTTCTGCCTCCTTCCCCTCCCCCCTCTCCAAGATAGCATGAAGTCTGATACATGATATACATGTACAATCGTATTGAACATATTTCCACATTAGTCATATTGTGAAAGAAGAATCAGAACAAAAGGGAAAACCCACAAGAAAGAAAAAAAAACAGAAAATGGTATGCTCCGATCTGCATTCAGACTACGCAGTTCTTTCTCTGGATATGGATAGCATTTTCCATCAAGATTCTTTTGGAATTGTCTTAGATAATTGTATTTCTGAGAGGAGCTAAGTCTATCAAAGTTAGTCATCTCACAATATTGTTGTTACTATGTACAATGCTCTCCTGGTTCTGCTCACTTCACATGCCTGCAGTTCATGTAAGACTTTTGAGGTTTTACTGAAATCTGCATGCTAATCATTTCTTAGTATTCCATTATATTCATATACCACAACTTGTTCAGCCATCCCCCAATTGATGGGCATCCTTTCAATTTCCAATTCTTTGTCACCACCAAAATAGTTGCTACAAATACAATAGTACATGTTGTCCTTTTCCCTTTTTTATGATCTCTTTGAGAAACAGATGTAGGAGTGGTATTACTGAATTGAAGGGTAAGCACAGTTTTAGAGTTCTTTGGGCACAATTCTAAATTGATTTCCAGAATGGTTGGATCAGTTCACAAGTCCACCAACCATGCATTAGTCCAACACTAATCATTTTCCTTTTTTGTCATATTAGTCAATCTGATAGATGTGATGTGGTATATCAGAGTTGCTTTAACTTGCCTTTCTCTACTCAATAGTGATTTGGAGCATTTTTTCATATTACTGTAGATTGCTTTAATTTCTTCATACTGAGTTTTGCTGGGTAGGTGATTCTTCATTTTAATCCTAGCTCCATTGGCCTCTGGAATATCATATTCCAAGCCCTTCAGTCCCTTAATGTAGAAGCTGCTAGATCTTATGTTATCCTGATTGTGTTTCCACAATACTCTTCTCCCAGCTCTGTGCAATAGACCCTTCCCAGTGACCATCAAGGCTGTTCTGAGCTGGAGCCCTGCTTCCCTCTGCTATTTTGTGGGTTCTGCACCTCTACACTTTGTTCAGAGCTATTTCATAGGTGTTTGGAGGGACCTGCGGGAGAGCTTAAGCAAGTCCCTGCATTCTAGCCACCATCGTGGCTCCGCTCCACCCCACCCCATTCTAATTTTTAAGGAATTATTTTCTTCAATTAGCTTTTGTACCTCTTTTCTATTCAGCCAATTCTACTTTTTAAGGAGTTGTTTTCTTCCATGGATTTTTCCATTTGGCCAATTGTAATTGTTAAGGTTTTTTTTTTTAGTCAATTTGTTTTCTTTCCTTTTCTAAGCTGTTGGCTGTCTCTTGCATACCTCCCATTTCTTTTCCCAATTTTTCTTTTACCTCTGTTATTTGACTTTTAAAATCCTCCTTGACTTCTTCCAAGAAGACTTTTTGGACTTGAGCCCAATTCATATTCACCTTTATGATTTCAGATGTGGATTTATTGACAATGTTGTACTCAGATTCTGAGTTTGCGTTTTGATCTTTCCTGTCACCATAGTAATTTTCTATGGTCAATGTTCATTTCTGCTTCTTGCTGGTCTTCTTTGCCTATTTCCAGTGTTGTAGGTGTCTGGCAGCTTACCTGCTGCTGATTCCCAGTAGTGGTGTCTGATGTATACCGAGGCCACTTTTACCTGTGGTTCCACTGAAGCACATGGAAGTCTGTCCCCTGATTGATGCCTATTTGCCCTGCACTGCACTGAAGCACCTGGACATCTGGCAGCCTGAAGATGCCTGACTGCTTGACTGGGCTGTCCTGAAACATATGGACATTTTGCTATTGTAGGATGCTTCCTCAACCCCCACACTACACTGAAGCATGGGGAGGTCCAGCAGCTGGAGGATGCCTGTCTGGCCTGTGCTGTGCTGAAGCACATTGTGGTTCTAGGAGGTGGAGTCAGCTGGTTCACCTGGCTATGCTAAGGTATGTGGTGTTGGCTCTTGCCTACTCCACTTCACTGGGGCTGAGGATCTCCCACTGATTTGGTGAGGTGGGACTTTCTGCTGGCTTGCTGGGACAGTTCCTGTCCTGGAATTCATTCTATTTTTAGCAGGGTCAGACAGACATTTGTTGCCAATCCTCCAAGTTTCCCAGGCTAAAAAATTGTTCCATCCCTTCTTTCCACTGGCTCCACTATTCCAGTATTTGTTCTGGGGTGCTATTTTTTGGTTGTTCAGAGGTGAATGTGGGAGAGTGACAGTGATTTATTGCTTAATCCACCATGTTGGCTCCTGGAAGTCTGGTATAAGAAAACTTAGAACTATGTATGTTTAAAGAAAAAAGTCCTTTGAGATTATAATCAAACTATAAGAACTTAAAACACTACCCTGGCTTAAAAATTATAACAATTTTCTACCTTGAATATCTAACCTTCTCAAACAATATCTTTGACAGGCACTCAACATAATGTCTTCAAGACTCTCTAGTAATTTCTGTTAATGATAATTTTACTTATTATTACCTAATTATTTTTTAATTAGTTAGATCTGATACTTTTAAGATGCACAACAAATTATCTCCAGTGTTTCTTGTAGCAAAACCCTAGGTCAATTATCCTGAGCATATGAATTTTACTGAACTTTGAGCCCTTAACCATGTCATTGGGAAAGTTTTCAAAGCACTCTAGCAGTTAAAGGTTAAATGAAAATCAGGATACTGTTATTTTTAACAGAAAAATTTGATCTTTTAAACTGCATGTTATTAAAAAGAATATGGATTTTGTAAATTTATGAAAAATTTCCCCTTATGTAGAGAAGCCAACTTTGGGAACACAAAGCTTATATCTAAAATAATCACAAAAACTGGGATTTAGAATATTAAGGTTGTCAATCGTGAAATATCAGATTATATAATAGATAATTGATTTAGTAATTTATAGTCTAAGAATTTTAATCATATATGTATGTGCATATGCACCCACACATGTTTATTGTATATGTATATACATATAAGTATATGTTTATGATGTTTTTGATATATATGTATACACATACACATATGTAATGTAGACATATACCCATATATACACCCATGCACACCTGCATACTCACATCTAAACACACATATGTTCATATAAACAAAAAATATGTACTTATTTGATAGATATATAAATGGATGGAGGTAGCATTTCTTTTACTCCCTTCTTTTCAGTCACATTGGCAACCCAGATTTAAGAGTTACATTAGACAAAATACTAGGCACATGAT
This sequence comes from Phalanger gymnotis, assembly GCA_028646595.1. NCBI lineage: Eukaryota > Metazoa > Chordata > Mammalia > Diprotodontia > Phalangeridae > Phalanger > Phalanger gymnotis. The sequence continues at coordinate 4,837 of JAQQSZ010017185.1, read as the reverse complement.
ACCTGGATTAAATCTATTGTCTTGATTATTTAGAGTCATAGAGTCTTAAATTAATTAATTGAGTTGTAATATTAAAATATAGTGAACTTGAATTGGCATACAACTTTGCAATCTAAACATATATTCAATCCTGTGATTTCTTAATAAAAATAAATCTTCAAGGAAGTATTTCTTTATATCAAAGTACAATTAAGGAAATAAAAGTTAAGTCCTTCTAAGTCAACTTGTTGAAAACAGCATTGGTAAACCATGAGTGCTTTAAAAAGAAAATTTCTTAATAAATAACAAATAAAAATAAACCTGATTTAAAAAAAAAAACATTACTATTGTAAAGCCTAAAGATGTGAGACTCTATTATTAAGATTTTACAATTTAATAAATATCAAAGCCTCCTCTCTATTATTTTTCAATTTCTTCTATAAGTATTTAAGAACTGCTGTTCAGTTATAGAATGCATAGTATATTGATATGGCCAAAATAACAATTGTCAATTTTTCTCAGTCTCTGATTGATTTGGTTTCATTTGTAATTTAATAAAGTTTAAAAGGGAGTAGGGGAACAACTTTATGAAGATTCTTAAAGTATTTTCCATCTTAACTTAGTTTAATTGGTTTCTTTTGAAGACATTATAGATTTTTCTGGAAGAACACAAGATAGAACAATGAACTAAAGACAGAAAATGATCCTCTTACTTTTAGCCTTTGGTATTAGTCCTCATTCATAAGAATCCAGAGTTTATGGTCCCTCAGCAAAATGTCTGTAATGGTAATCAGGGCAGGGTTTTTTGCTATCAAGTGCTTTTAATGAGTCTTGCCTTAGAACGAATGGGGCAGGTAAAGTGGGTTCTTTTGTCTTGGAATGCTTCTCTGCAATGGGGCAGTGGAGAGTCATTGATTTATATGTTATGTGGTGCTTTCCCACACCCTGGTTTCCCAGACCCTGGATGGTGAGCCTTGAGACCTCAGAGCCCTGAACAGGTATATGTACTGGAAGGTTAGCATTTGACTTTTCGGGGTACACTCATTGAAAGGGTAACAAGACTCTGAGCAAGCCATTGAAATAGCAGCACCCTCCGACACACACCTGTGATAACCCAGGCAGATGTTGATGGTTCTCTAGTAACCATGAATTGTGATTTGATCAGACAAAGTCTCTCTGTTGAGGTTTGAAATATGTGTTTGTACTCACCCTGAAGTTCAGGGGGCTGATCTTTTCCCCCTGAACTAAGTGAATGATATATGTATGTTTAATTAAACTAACCCCTTAAAATTGCTTTCCTTAGAAAATCAGATAAAAGACCCTGTGTTTGCACCCCTTCTGTGTACTCATCGTTAGTCTTACACAGCCACAGTAGCTGCCATCAAAATTTTTGTTACAGTGTCACATGTATTATTAGGATCACATATTGTAAAAGAAAAATATTAAATATAAAAAAGGGAAAGATGTGGAAACTTGGAAAAGTTTCTGAAGTCCAGGAAAACCCTGAAATCCCCAAAAGTATATTGCATTTTATCATTACTTTTGCTTGTGTATTCTTTGAGATTGAGTTTCCCTAGCTTTCTCAGGCTCAAAGTACAATGTCCACAGTCAATAAACATAGAAGCTTTGACCTGCTCCATTTCAAACTTGAAGTCATTGACCCCTTTTTTAGCCATCTGAAGACCATTCCCAGGGGTTTACCATATAGATGCTGAACTGAATGCAGATATCTGATTGACTAGTTTTACTACAGATCATAAAACTCTCATACTCAAGAGATCCACTGGCTTTAGATCCCCCAGAAGCAGGGACTAGAAGCATGGACCACTATTCTTGGTTACAGGAGTATTATGTCGAATACATGATAATGCTGTTGATTATAGGAAATAGTGCACCCATGAAATTAATATCCAGTCCCTTTACAAATGTTGTTTTCCGGCCTCTATCATCTCATATGGTGTTACTTACCTAATATCCTATGACTATGCAATTAGGCATAATTCTGAATATTTTAATTTGTCTGCCTAAATTATCAAGTATTAACATAGAATTTAAATAATTAGGTATTAAATTTATATATACCTTGTAAAAGGAGATTCCTCAGTTATTTGTTTCAGTACCCAAAAACTAACATGGACTTATTTTGCAATATCAGGTACCCTGCAAGTACTACATTGCCAAAATGAGAACATTCAGCTTATAAATAGTTATTTTTCAACTTCAATGAAGATTTAGATATCAATTTCACAAGTAGCATTTTTAGACCTCTCTAAGTATCACAAATGTACATGAGTCATGCTTTGCATTCAATAGTCTAAATAATGTGACCATTCATAACCCTTTTATCTGCAACCTTATTGTTAAAATGGTCATTTATTGCAGAAATGATTTTTCTATGAAAAATACATTATAGACTTACCTCCTTTTAAGGAAAAAAGGTGTTAAGTCAAGCTGAATTTCTGATTGTCTGCGTCATCACAAAATTGAAATACAGAGAGAGGAAGGGCAGAAGGATATTTTCTCTCTTTTTTGTGAAACATCCTTATTGTTACCATATTGACTTCTATAGCAATTTTCCAAACGAGTGCATGTCCATAATATCCATTTTGCAGGTTTTCTTTTTTTTTTTTTTGTTTTCATCATGCAGTCTGGCTGGGCTGCTTCCTCTTTCTACGAGTAAAAAAGCGGGAGGGGGTATACATGCGTGTTTCTGGAAGAAGTTAAGATTGGAACCTTTTCCATGATCATGTACTTTTCCCCTCTGAGTAACTAATATTTTATGCAGACACCATGGACATCCAGAGCCAAAGAAATAAAATATAAAGTTTTAATCAATAGAACCATGTACTGTTAGAATTGGAAAGAACCTTACAAGAGTGTCTTGGTCAGAGCCTTCAATTTAATCATAATGAAACTTGGGCCCAAGGAGGGAGAATTGTGGAAATGTATATAGCTAATTCATGACTGAAGCAGAACTTGATCCCAAAATTACAAATTTCTAGAAGTAGAACAATCTTCAGAGAACATCTAGTCTAGGTTATATCTAAAACATTTACAAGAAGCCATTATCTTGTCTTTCCTTGAAGACCTCAAGTAAAAGGAACACACTGCCTCCTGAGGCAGCTCATTCCATTTCAGATAGCTAATCGTTAGGAAGGTTTTCATGTTATCTAGTCTAAACCTGCATCCCTGCAACTTCTACCCATTTTATTACTTTATTCTTTGTCATGTTTTCCCCTATCTGTTTCTTCTTTGAAAACTGTAAATTATCATGGAAATATATATACATGAGAGTTCATATATAAATTATATCAAACTGCCTACCATTTTCAGATGAGGGGAGAGAAGGGAGGAAGAAAATATTTGGAAATCAAAATCTTATAAAAGTGAATGTTGAAAACTTTCTTTACTTTTAATTGGAACAAAATAAAATAAAATACTATTAAGTGAAAACAGTAAACAAAAACAAACAAAAAAAGAATTAGTGCAAGAGGTTCACATATAGCTTTGTGAATTATTCATATTAAAGTAATAATCAAAGCCATGGGAGTGGATGTTACAGCCACAGGACAGTACACAGAAAGAAGGCCAAGAATAGGACATCAGGAAACATCTATGTTAAAGGGCAGCATGAGGAAAAGGAGCCAGAGGACATCCTATCAAATAAATTTTGAATTAAAAAAGGCTGAATTTTAAAGGTAAAGGGAGAAGTTAGTGTCAAGAATAAGAGGGTAGTTAACAGCATCAAATTCTGTTGTGCCAAGGAGATGAGGAATGAGGAAACTAGTTGCATAGTAACACTCAAAAATAGAAAATAGTAGAATTATGAACATCTGAGTCTGATATCAAAGGAATGAATTATGAGTGAGTGGCATAGAAGTGTGTGAATAAGAATATAGATAATAGAATATTTTAGGAAGGGATGAGAATTTGTCAATAAACATTTAACTATAAGTTTCTATAAATTAGCAAAACATTATTTATAAAGAGTATTCTATCATTGATTATTATTTGCCGAAATTAAGGTCTTATATACTACAATGTGGTCTTAATTGATTTTTTTGTGAGAGCAAAAAACTGGAAACAATTTGTCATTTGGGGAATGGTTAAACAAATTATGTTATATGAACATAATGAAAATCAATGCATTAACAAATGACAAATATGAAGAATTCAGATTGTCATGAGGCTAGATATATGAATGATTTATAATGTATTAAACAGAATTTGTAGAACAATACATTCAAAAATACAACAGTGTAAAAGAAAAACATAATAGAGTGGAATATGCACTGAACTTGGAGTCGCTGGACCTGACCTCACATTCAAGCTCTTCAGTTTCTTTCCTGTGATCTTTGGCAAGTTATTTTACCTTTTGAAGTTTAGTTTCCTCATCTGTGAAATGAGAATATCAGACTACATGATCTTTAAAGTTTCTTTCATATCTAGAATTATAATCCAATATTATGTGAACATGAATATTGTGTGCTTATAATAAACAAGCTTGGTCCTAGAATAAAGTTGAGAATTGTGTCCCGCTCCTTCCATTGATGAAGTGGAAGACTGCAGACGTGGAATACTGCAAATACTGTGAGACAAGGTATTTGCTACTTTTGGTAAACAGTTTTCATTTCCTCTCTTTGAAAATACTCATGAGAAAGATAAGCCTCTTAAAAAAGAAAAACACGCGAAAAATGATTTTTTTAATTGCAACTTCAAAATTAGATATTTCAAATTAATAAAATAAGGGAGTGAAACAACTGGGCTTTAGAGAGCTAAAGACAAAGAAAATTGCCACAAAAACACCCAGGATATTATATATATGTATGTATGTATGTAAGTGTGTATATATATATAT
>JAQQSZ010017184.1:0-10857 GCA_028646595.1 Phalanger gymnotis | reverse complement strand
AAAAAAAAAAAAAGGACCTGACCTATAGTGGTGGCTGTGGGAATATAGCAAATGAGAGAAACACTACAGAGGAGAACTTGGTGGATAGAACTTGGTGGATAGGTGTAAGATGACTGTAAGGTTTGGTGCCATAGAGAAATAATGACATTAGGAAGGCAAGTAGATTTGCTGAAAAAGAGAGAAAAACCAATTTTAGACAAGTTGTCTTTGCAGTGACAGTGAGAGCTCCAAGTAGGCACATAGGATATGCAGTTGGAGATAGGAATTGTTGTTCTTGTTTGTCTTGAAGAGAACCATGGCATCAGGAAGGTAATGCCATGACTTGCAGGTGAATTGGATTTAAGTGAGGGAGGGTTGTGCAAAGTTTCCAGCTTCACTTTCCCTTCAGGAGCCATATGGGTCCAGTGGCCAGATATAGATCAGGAGGACTGGAGATGGCACCTAGAGAAAGGGATAGTGCTTAAGTGAGGGATCAGAGCTGAAACTACACATTTTGAAGGGCAAGTTCCTCCCAGTACATCTTGTTTCTGATAAGAACCACCAAGTAGTCTGTGGTACCTGTTGAATGCAATACAGGAACATGGGAGACATTTCAGAGATAAATATCTGAGAGAAGCAGAGGTGGCATCCAGTGTGCTTGCTTGCTCTTATAAAAGTTTTATTCCTTTAGATCAGAGGGGTCAGACAGTTGAGACCCAACACTTGTGAGTCCTGCTGGAACCAGATGAAAATGTATCTGGGAAATATTTAGTAAAATAAATAAAATTATAATAAAACATAGATAGCATTACATTTCAAAGCCAAGTCAATGTGCAGCTGTAATTATCCTTATGTACAAATCAATGGTCTGGTTTTTTTTGAGTTTGCTATTCATCACTGATTTACGTGATATCTAAATTAGTCAACTTGAATTTCTGTATATAAATCATGAAACACAATTAGTTGGCAAATATTAAAAAGAGAAAAGGCAGCTAGGTAACACAGTGAATAGAGCACTGGGGGAGTCAGGAAGATTCATCTTTATGAGTTCAAATCTGGCCTCAGACACTTACTAGCTGTGTGACTCTGAGCAAGTCATTTAACTCTCTTTACCTCAGTTTCCTCATCTGTAAAATGATCTGGAGAAGGAAATGGCAAACCACTCCAGTATCTTTTCCAAGAAAACCCCAAATGGGGTCATGAAGAATCAGACAAGACTAAAAATGACTGAACAAGAGTAAGAGAAATGCCACTTAGGTATACATAGGTGCCATTAGCTTTACCTATTAGAATCTCCCTCTATAACCCTCTTGCTATTTACCTTTCTCCCAACTTACTCCCCCTTTTCAGACTTCTCGCCAATTTTGTTCCAGTGTGAACTCAAGCATTACAGGTGTTAATTACTTTTTATACCTCTCTAACACTAATGCCTTCATACTGTTCTTAGCACCTGGAAGCCCAAGTCCCCTCTCCTGCTGTGAAGATTTTTACATTTCTTTTTCTCCTCTCTTTTCTGAGTGACTGAGATTCACTTTAGTCACTCTCTGCCCCCGGCTGTTCATAATTCTGCTCTTTCTAGTCTTTTAGCTCAAGGTAAAAGCTGGTTTCTTAAAGGCTTTAGCTCCTTATTCAATTTGAAATGATGAAATTCAATAGAGGTTAAATACATTTAAATGTGTTTCTTCATACTTTTTAATCATTTATTTGCAACAAAACTCTTTTAGCTAAAGGTACAGCACAGCATTAGCTCAATAGGATTCCTCTAGGAGATGCTTGGTGTTTATATTTTCCTTTATTTTTCCAAGATGGTTCATTTGCCAGAAATGTTCTCCCATTTCTGGCAGGTGTTCAGTGTTCATCTGGAAATCCTGAAACTTGGGTGATCATCACTATAACTTACTCTTCGTGTTCTGTATTTTCTTTGTTCGCATCAGGCCTTGATGATCAGTCCATAATGTAAATTCTAGGCCAAAAATGTATGGCCTGAGTTTATCCAAGGCCCAAACAATTACCAAACATTCCTTTTGGATAGAAGACAGATTTCTTTCCCTTGGCAATGCTTTTCTCCTGCAATATATTACAGGATGTTTTACATTCTCATGGTCTTGTAATAACACCACGCCCAACCCAGTATTTGATGCATCATTTGCCACGATGAACAGTTTTGAAAAATCTGTGGCTTTGTAAGCTGGTGAAGAGATCAGATCATGTTTCAACTCTTCAAAAGCCCCCTTGATACTGTGCATATTATGGCCAGGTCTTAGACAGTGACAGAATGGGACGGGGCAGACTAGGCATGAAGAATAAAGGTTGGGGTATAAAACTGGGCTTTTGCCAGGAATACAGGTTTTTTGAATCAAAAGGGACATAGCCAGAAGCTCTGGGCAAGTCATTGAAATTTAGATAAGTGGGCTAGGCCCAACATCTAGAATTTTGTTGTAGGTAAAAGAGTACAGATAGAAGTAGGTTCCTGATACACAGTTTGGATTTAGAGGCTTGTGGTTGAGAGCAAGTCTGGAGGAATGGGTTAAGGTCTAACAATACCAGATGGGCTCCCTATCTGAAATAGGAATGAGTAGATGGGTGTGAGGAAGAGGAATGATATAGACCATGCAGAGCAAGTTAGCCTAGTGAATGATAGGATCTTAGATTTAGAGCTATGGGTCATCACTATTTTACAAATGAGGTCATGAAGGCACAAAGATGGTCAGTAATTTTGCCCAGGTCACATGGCTAATAAATGTTTGGGGCAGAATTTAAATTTAGGGTCTCCTGACTTCAGGAATCCCTAAGCAAATGACAAGCCAAAAGGCCTTAGGTTGGTGTCAAGGTAGTTTTTCTAATTTGAGGTGTTGTCTGTTCCTATTGCCTAGTAAATTCTGTAGCTGGGACATGATACTTACTGCCCAGGGCCTATGAGCTCACCTCCTATTCATCACTTTCTCTTAGCCTGTGCTCTGACATTATTGTCTTCTTCTTCTGTATCTGTGTTCCTATTTTCTGCCTCTCAGAACTGAGTTTGTGACTTGTGCTCTCCATTTTCCCTGTATCTGAATCCCCAGCCCTATGTTCACTAGGTTCCTGCCTTTTGTTCTCTTATTGTCCTGGATTCTGACTTGGCCTGCCTAGTTAGACCCCTGTAAAACTCTTGTTTCTTTCTACCTGCCCCAGACTCTTGAACCCCAAATGTGATCTACTAATTTAAGACATGCTTCTTGTCTGCACCCTCACACCTAGTCTGAATACCTAGATACTGAACCCAGTCCCTCCCAGAACTTGCTAGATGGTGGAAAGTGCCCTGAACTTGAAGTCTGTAGGGTCTCTGAAAGTTTTTTGCATACCATGGATCCCTTTGGCAGTCTGGTGATGCCTATGGAACACTTCTAAGTATAATATTTTAAAAACAAAATACGTGTGATTACAAAGGAAACCAATTATATTGAAATAGTTACCCAAATATATGTTTTTAAAGTTCATAGACTCCACGTTAAAAACCCCAAATAAGGAAACCTGAATTCTCATGCTGGCTCTCTCACTATACATACGTATATACACACATACATACATACATACATACACACACACACACACACACACACACACATATATATATATATATATATATATATATATATATATATAAAATTGGTGATCACTTCATCCCTCTGGGCCTCTGTTTCCCCTTCAATAAAACAAGTGGATGGTGCTCAATAATCCCTTTCAACTCTAAACATTTTTAGTATTTTTGAGGCTGAAATGGCCTGTGTTAAAGGCTGGTCTCTTTACTTGAACCCTTTGATCTGATCTCTACAAGGCTTACATATCCTTTCTGATATTTATCGATCCTTCAGGTGAAGCTCTTTGTCCTTCCAGAATACAAAACTCCACCAAACCCCACTGAACAACCATAGTCCTAACCCTTGTCTGCCACCTTTGAACCCAACTCTGGTCTGGCCTATTCTTCTGCTGCCCGAACCTTAACGATTACATTCATCTTAGAATTGTATTTTAGAGCTAGAATGGAGAAAGTGAGGCTGGTGACCTTGCACAGCCCTGTCACTCAAATCAAAGTCAACTACAAGTCATGTCATCATTTCCTTGATGTCATGGTCCTCTTCAAAAATGAAGGACAAATACAACAAAGAGCTAGAATGGATTCTTTAGGTTATTTAGTACAAACCTTTCTTGAAGCACGTAGGCCTTTCTATTATTATCCCAAGTGATTGGGAACTCACTGTTTCTTGCAAAAACCCATTGCATTTTTGGACAGCTCTCACTATTTAGGTAGTTCCTCTTTATATGGAGCCAAAAATTCTTCTCTCTGAAACTTCAATCCTTTGGTCTTAGTTTTGCCCTCTGGGGCCAAGCAGAATAAGTCTAATTCTTCATCCATATCCTGGCCAAAAAAAAAAAATATGTCACTGATGTAGGCTGAGGCAAAAACTCCTAACCAACTTAAACCATTTACCAGTGTTTGAAAAGAGGAGAATGAATTCCTCTGGCCAAAGGGTAAAATATTAAGTTAGTACTCCCCAACTGTCATTACAAAGGCTGTTTTTGGCTTAAGTTCTCCCTTCAAAGCAATTTGCCAAAAAAAAAATCAACATAAATGAATAGTAAAAATGTTTCTGGTGCTTAGCTGATCTAAGACTTGGAGTCTTGATTCTCAATTTAAGATGTGCATCAGATTTGGTTTACACATTTTGTTTTCTGAGTTTTAACTAATTTGACCTATATCAGAACAGATTGGTTGCTATTTATTAAAGTAATAACAGCATAGAATTATAGGCTTGAAGCCAAAAGGGAACTTAGAAGCCATATAGTACAAATTCCCTCATTTTACAGATAAGGAAAACTGACAACCAGAGAAACCAAAATGGCAGAGCTGTCATCAAGCCCAGTGCCTCCAACTTTAAACTGGTTCCCTTCCCATTATACCATAGGACACCATAGGACAGGTACTGCAAAGATTGGACCTAAGAAACCGAACTGTCTTCAAGCTCTGAGGGGGAATCCTCACTCAAAGGTTTGTGTTTTTTTATGGGGAGAATTAGGGGATGGTTTTGCACATAAGTGTTCCATTCTCACTTTATATAGGTTACAAATGGACTTGCTCCTGAATTCTCCAAGAAGAAGAATGAGTTTTTTCATCCCCCTTACCTTTTCACTTGTGTATGTGTTTTTCCTTGTTATCATTTAGAGATGAATAGGAAAATAGAAGCCTGGATGATAGTGTGGAAGGCTTTCTCAGTGACAAAAAGTCTATTTGAAAGCTATGTCTGCCTTTGGTATTGGGGGCAGAAAATGAAGAAAAGTTCTTCTCCACAGCAGAGAGTTATGCAAAATGAAAATAATTTCCACTGATGCTATTGCCATACACTTTCATTACTATTACCAGTCATCCTTGACTATTGAAATAAAATTAGTTCTATCCTATCATGTTATATTATATGGGAGACAGCCTGGGTTCAGATTTTGCCTCTGCTTTACTAGCTGTGTGACCATTGGTGTATCAGTCTATCTGTCAATACCTCAGTTTCTTCATCCATAAAATGGGGGTAATAATACTTATGCTGTCTTACTCATGTGCTTGTTTTAAGAAAATGCTCTGAGAACTTTAAAGTACTGTAAAAATGCTAGCATTGTTGTATTAGATTATAAGAAGAAATACTTTCCTACTTCTGGCTTTTTGAGACTCAGTATAATTGAAACAGTTTCTTGGAGGCTTTTGATGTAGGCTTTTTGACTTTGTTGACTTCTTCTGGCTATATGTTTTGGTCTTCTTTGTCACCAAAGAAAGATTCCAAAGTCTGAGGCTGAATATGAGTGCGTTTTTGCTGCCTGGCCATGTTCCTAGCCAACTTACTTGACCCTTGAGTTTTTTGTCAGGGTATGACTGCTTGAAGAGTAGAGAGTACTTTGGTCCAAGCTTGAGGTGATGCGCTGTTGATTTCAGAGCTATTTCTATACAGCCAGCTCTGCCACACCAGCAGTCCTCCTTCCCCAAGAACCACCAACCTGGACCTGATGAAAATCTTAATCAGGCTCTGCACTACTGCTCTGATCTGCCACTTAATTCCTCCCACCAGGTGGGCCTGGGGCTGGAAGCAACTGCAGCTGTAGCTCTGTAGCTGCACCACCTCTGCTGCCCCTGGGGCAGTGGTTGAACCACGAACTCCTTCCACTCTGTCCCTGCAGCTTTTCCCACTAACCTTCTCTGTTGTCTTTGGTGTTTGTGGGTTGAGAAGTCTGGTAACTGCCACAGCTCACCGATTCAGGGCACTAGGGACTGCTCCACCTGGCTCTCGGTCTGGTAGGTCCCACCGCTGCCCATGGTGAGCTCCACTCCCCTCCACTCCCAGCTCTGTGGGTGATAGACCTCACCCAGCAACCACCCAGGTTGTCCTGGGCTGGAGCCCTACTACTCTCTGCTATTTTGTGGGTTCTGCACTTCTAAAATTTGTTCAGAGCCATTTTTATAGGTTTTTGGAGGGACCTGGCAGGGAGCTCACGCAAGTCCCTGCTTTCCAGCCACCATCTTGGCTCCCCCCCCGCCGAAAGAGTTTCTTATTTGGATTTTTGAATTTTTAAAAATTGATTTTAGTTTTACAAAGATTATGATGGCAAGAAAATTAGCCTTATGGATAGAAGAATAATCATTGTATTTCTCTGCCTTCATGCATCTGGCATATGTGTTAGAGAGAAGGGGACCAAATAAATATTTTTCTTACACCACTTGGGATGTTTTACTTTATAATACAATCTCTTACCTTCCTCCCAATAAAGAAGCAGCATTTTCTTAACAAATCCCATGAGGAAGATAGCAGAAGGCATTACTTTCTATTGAGAAGGAAAGGACGTGTACTTTACTAAGTTTATACAAAGTGTATATGGAGTATATACAAAGTATATATGGAAGACATTTTAGTAGGAAGGGCACCAGCAGCTGGTAAAATGGCTTGGTTGAGAAGATCAAGGGAATCTGTACTTAATCTTTTTAAATTCCCTACTTAGTAAATATAATTTTAAAAAACACAACCCTGTAAAAGTGCTAAAAATAATGATGTGTATTTAGATGTCTTGAAGGTAGTATAGTGTTGGTTGTAATGGATAAATTTTTGGTTATTGTCTTTTTGGCAACTGTTTTGGCAGAGGAGTTAATTTTTTTTAGAAAATTAACAAAGAGAAATGTTCATGCAGAGCCACTTATTGGATCCCAGAAATTTTACAAAAATACTAATGTGGAGGCCTCCCCACCAAATTGAGGATTTTTTTATTCATTCTATATATTGGATGCTGTCCCTATCACCATCCTTCTGCTGGCATTTTAAAGGGAAGAACATGTATGTGGGACCTTGGTTTACAAGAATAAACTTATGTGTTTGAGAGTTAGGAAGCGGGGAACTAGGATAGGGAGATTACTCAGCCTTACAGGAAAAATTTTTTTCCATTATTTTCGATCTGTATAAATGGAATAAAAAATGAATTATCCAGATCCCCAATTAGGGTGGATTTGGCTTAAATGAAATCTATTCAAAGCCATAATTTAAATTAATTAAATTAATTTTGTCAATTTAGTCAGGTTTTCATGCCAAAAAAGGTACACTTTGTGTCAGAATTTTAGTATGTAGGATGACTGAGTCATGGAATTTTAGACCTGGAAAAGACTTTCAGAGGCAGCTAATCAATTTCCTCATTTTACAGATGAGAACATCTGGGCACATAGGAGTAAAGTGACTTATCCAATATATGCTCTTCCCAATGTAGGGATGTATAAACATTCTATTCTGAAAGATAAATGGAATATGTTAAAGTGGTGACTGATATACAAAAATACTAGTACAGACTTATTAAAACTTAGCTCCTCCTTTACATTGTAAGTGCCTTGAGAGCAGGGACTATCTTTTGCCTCCTTTTGTATCCCTAGCATACAGTATAGCATAGTGTCTGGCACATTTAATTTAAAAAAGAAGTCATTATCTTATAAAACTGCTAAAAACAATAGTGTGCATTAAATGTCTTGAAGGTACAGTGTCGATTTGAATGGATAAATATTCATTGATTTGATTAAAGCTTATAACTATACTTAGACTTTTGAGACACTGTGGGTGTGTATGTATACCCATACGTATATACACATACATATGTATGTATACATATAAAAATATATTTAGCTACATATGTTTAGTTATATTATATTATTATTAGAGCTACATCAGAAAACTGATTTGTATGAACCTTGTTTTGGAGGTTCCGTTCTAACATGGAAGGCCTAAGCAAAATTCGGGGACCACTAAAGTTCTTTGGTTTATTGCTCCCAACTTGGTAAAATCTGGGGATATCTGCATCTAGCCTGCTTCAAGGGTAGCACCAAGTCCCTTTAAAAGCACTCAGGTTCACAAGGCATCAATCACTGACCAAGTTTAGTTTACTGTATTAAAGGACACAGAAAGGACTCAGTGAAGCTCTTAGAGAGTCAGGATGCCTGCTTTCCCCCCTTTCCACATGCCTTTCTTGCACACTACCCTAGAGACCTGCACAGTGAGTGCCCATGACTCAGTGGTTGCAGTTCCAATGAGGGAGGAGTTGAAGGTTACCCCTTCTGTTGCTCATTATGGGCAAGTGTCTACTGTTATTGCTTTGCTGCAGTCACTAACCTCTGCTCCCAGCTGGCATCATGGTCTTCAGTGCTTTTGCTGTCATTGTTTCTGCTTTGCTCCTTTTTCTGTGGTTTGGTGTTCCATCTGCAGATGATTCATTGCTCCATCTTACCACTGTGCCTCAGTCCAGCAGAACTGTGGGTCATTTTTTCAGTTTTCCTTCCATAGAAGTGGTCTGGAGGTTTCTCCTTTCTAAGAACTGGGACCAAATCAAACAGCAGAAGCACCATGGAATTACCTGGAATCTCAATTGATACTCTTCCAGCTTTTTTATGCCCATGGCCAGAATGGCTGCAATGTATTTGCTCCCTTCTGTTCTTTTAAAGGTGGGATTCCAAAGCTGAACCCTAGAAAGAAGAAACTTCTTTGCTACCGTGGGAAACATATTCTATCCATTCTGTTCAATCAAGTGTCTGTTTCTCACCCTTGAATTTATTAGGGTGAATCCATCCCATTTACCCAACATGTGGGAAATGCATTTGGTTATTTTGTTTACCAGAGTTAAATAAAGCAGGTGAAGTCATGGGGAAGGGGAACCATAGCCAATTTAGCAGGCCAAATCATGGATGTTTTAGTTTTTTTTTTAAAACCTAAACTATATTAACAACTCTTATCACCAAAAGCAACAGGGTGAATTGTTTTGTTTTCGCTAAAACAACAAGGTCCTTTGCTATGGATTTCTCTTTTTCAACGACAAAACTATATCATAAATTTTTACAGACGTGTTCTGACAAAATACAGGTCCCCAGGCCAACCCCAAATGGAGGGCAAGCTCTGTCTTTGCTGTCTTTGGCAACTTTCAGCTGCTAACACCTGAGAGATTGGGTATTACTTTTCCAAACTATGAAGACTATGTGTGGAATCTGGGGGTGGGGAGTGAGATGGAGAAAAAAAAGAGTGTAGGATTCATAGCATTTTTCATTTGTTACCTGATTTGCCACCAAAATATAGCATACACATTCAGTCATTTAAAAATGCACAGATTATTTTACTCCATTGTGGGCTGATCTCAGAATTCCAATAATAGAATAGGTGGGCCAAAGGTAACCATTTTCACACGACTCAGTGAACTTAATTTGGCTTTGGTTGCTTTCCAACTCAACCCAAGTCAATAGCCATTTGTTAAATGCTTGCAATGTACAAGGCACGTCCTGTTTCCCAAGCTAGAAGTTGACTATTTCTTCCTCTGGCTCTTCCCAGTGGGGTCACTCCATCCTTACTTGCTGGTTCACCCTGAAACTTCCAAGTCTTGGGCTGAGCTATTTTTTTCCAATCCTATCAATCATTATGGAGTCAAGGTCCTTTTCCATTTGGGCCCCAGGTTGACTCTTTGGCATCATATCAAACCCTTTCTTCTCATAGCCATCTAAACCCCGACTCAGTGGCATTTCCCTGGACTTTGCCCACAGAAATGTCTTAAACTAGGCTCTCTGCTTTGGTAATGCTATCAAGCTTTGAGGCTTTCATGATCCTGTTTCTCCAGTCCCCCTCATATGTTCTTGCTCATAATGCTTTACTAGCAGATGGATTACCTCAGCTCCTCCATTCTCTTATCAACTGAGCTTGGATTTTTTCCAGGTAACTATTCTCCCTGCTCTAAAAGGCCTGTTTTCCCATCTGGGCATTGCTAGAGAACCATTTTCAGAGACTTAGCTCCCCAAGCCGAGGGGGATCGCCCCAAAAAATACCTTATTTTTACTTAGTAGATATTTATGTAAATAATGTCTTCTAGGCATAATGTATTCCATTTTTGTCTTTTGTATCCTCAGCATCTGGCATGAAGGCTAGAACATAATAGGTTAATAAATGCTTATCAATTAGCTTTTTGAGCTTTTGTCTCTTCTCAGTCATTAGTTTAGATTTACAACAGCCCTATAATTTGATTATCTTTTCATGGACTACATGGACTAAGGAGGCTCAGTGAGACTAAGCAGACCTCCACATCTACAAAAGAATTTTGAAGAGGGTTTTTCCCCTTTAAATGTCTTTTGGCATTTATAATTACTTTAGTTATAAGCATGAAATGCATTTTTTTTATTTTTAGATTGCAACAAACAGTTCTACATAATTTTGGGTTCCAGATTTTCTTCCCTCCCCCACCCCCGTCCCCAAGAGGGCATGGCGTCCCATATAACTTCCAGGTATAACTAGGCATTGAATTAATTTGTACATTTTCTCATGACTCATGAGAAAGGCGAAACAGAACCAAAAAAAAAAA
>JAQQSZ010017183.1:0-10857 GCA_028646595.1 Phalanger gymnotis | reverse complement strand
TCAGGAGCTGTTATCTCACAGTCGGTGGCGTTGCGCTGCCTCTCCTTGCTTCCACAGAGTGCCGTCCTGTGTTGGGAGGCCTGGGGATCTGCGCTGGTTTCAGGCGCCCGGCTTTCTCCCAGCCTGTCTCCCACGTGGGTTTTCCGGCCAGCCGCTTCTGCTTTGTTCCCGTCTGGGGCAGTTCCGCAGGCTGAGCACTCTCCTAGCCTACAGATTCTTTCCTTCAGCCTTTCAGATTCTCCCGGCTGGGAAATTTGCCCCAGTCAGACTGCTCGCAATTTCTAACTCTCTCAAATCTGCTCAGATTCACTTTTTTATAAGAATCCAACAGAACTTGTGAGAGAGCTCCGGCAAGACACTGTTTTCATGCAGCCATCTTTGCTCCACCCCCATTGGTCATAATTCTTTACAACTTGACTATTTGCAAAGTTATGTGTAGAAGATATATCAGATTCCATGCCATCTTAGGGAGGGAGGTGGGGGGGGGGAGAAAATCTGGAACTCAAAATTATGTGGAACTGAGCATTGTAAACTAAAAATACAAAATCTTAATTATAAAAAGAACACCTACAATGGGGCAGCTAGGTAACAGAGTAGATAGATTGACATTCCTGGAGTCAGGAAGACTCATCTTCCCAAATTGAAATCTGGCCTCAGACACTTAGTGTAGTGTGTGACCCTGGGCAAGTCACTTTACCTCATTTGCCTTGGTTTCCTCATCTGTAAAATGATCTGGAGAAGGAAATGGCAAACTGCTCCAAGATCTTTGCCAAGGGAACCACAAATGGGGTCATGAAGAGTCAGACATGGCTGAACAACAATACCAAATGTTCCAATCACTGTGCTAAGTGCCAAGTATGTAGAGCAATGGGGAAGAGGGAATGATCTGTTATCTGAAGGGGGTCACAGTCCAGTGGGGGAGACGATATGAAAACAACTATGAACAAATATGGTACAGACAAGACAACTGAGAGATAATCAATAGAGAGGAGACACTAGCATTAAGGGGGATCAGGAATGAGAGCCAAAAATGATTTTGATATTTTTGTTCTTATAGAGATAGATAATAAATGATTGATTCATAGATAGACATATACATATATATATGTCTATATATATATGTCTGAAATATATATGCATAGAAATATTGATAATATATAGACAGAGATATAAATAATGACAGGGACTGAACCTATGATTTCATTGTATGAAGAATCCCCAGTTAAACCAGTTCCTTCTCCCAATGCACACTGACATTTTCTCTGCAACTTATAGTCTTGGAGATTCATTGTTCTAGAACACTGAGAGCTTAAGTGACTTTACCATGGGCATGTAGCCAGTATGAGTCAGAGGCTAGACTGAAATCCAAGTTTTCTAGGCATCAAACCTAACTGTTCAGTATACCATACTGCTTTATCACTATAATAAAGATGAAACATTAAAGGCACACACACACACACACACACACACACAGAGAGAGAGAGAGAGAGAGAGAGAGAGAGAGAGAGAGAGAGACAGAGACAGAGACAGAGATAGTGACACAGAGAGAGAGAGAGATAGAGAGAGAAAGAGAGGCACAAAGAGACAGAGAGAGAGAGAACGTATATATGTATTATAACCAAAAACATTTTAAGATATATTTTGCATCCACGTCTATGTGCATATAAACATTAGTATTGGTATATTTCTATACACAGTACATATGCACACATATATATGTATGTGTGCATATTGACAGCTAGGTGACACAGTGGATAGAGTTCTGGACCTGCAGTCAAGAAAACTCTTCTTTGTGAGTGCAAATCTGGCCTCAGATACTTATTAGCTGCATGATCCTGAACAAGTCCCTTAATCCTGTTGGTCTCAGTTTCTGCATCTGTAAAATGAGATGGAAGGAAATGGAAAACCACTCTAGCATTCTTGACAAGAAAACACCAAATGGAGTCATGAAGTGTCAGATACAACTGAAAAATGACTCAAAACCAACAACAACATGTGCATACATTTCTGAGGGAAGAGGTATAATATTGTGTTTTCAGAGAAATGAATGACTGGAGGGTAATGGTTATAGTAAAGGCAAGTAGTAATCAATGGATAATTCTTGTACTTCAGAACCATTGACGCAATGTCAAAAGAATTCAAGGAAGCCCTACAAACATTTTCCAAGGTTACATGTTGAATGGACTCTCTTTATTGGAGGACAAATTCAAGGTAATAAGATTCAAAATCAGTTGTGATCTGCATAGAGGAATTTAAGTACCTACTTTGCCTAGAGCATATACTATGTACCTACTTCATGTACTCTGGGCATCTCAGACTCAATGTGCTGAAAAGAGAACTCATTTTTCTGAGATCGGTTGTTGAATTTTTAGTTTGATCATTTATATCTGAAAAATCAGCAATCACACGTGATTTCATGATTTTTTTTAATTGTCTAGACTTAGAAATGATTAATAATGGAGATAAAGCTTAAAAGTTGGTGTGCACATTTTTTCAAGGAGAACCTGATTGTTAAACATTTACTAGCACACCCCATATTGTTCTATAAACATTCCATGCGCACATCAAGAGTGAAGTAGAAGGCTCAGTGAAAATAGTCACCATTAGACTGGAGGCCTGGTGTTTATAGGATTAGCAATAATAATAAATAACACTAATATAAATATAGCATTTTAAGGTTCTCTCTCTCTCTCTCTCTCTCTCTCTCTCTCTCTCTCTCTCTCTCTCTCTCTCTCTCTCTTCATGCAACTACCACTTCAGTTCAGATACTCATCCTCTATAAGCTGGATTATAGCAATAGCTTCCTAAGCTGTCTCTCTGCTTAATGTTTTGCCCGCTTCTGTCCACCTTCCCACCGGCTTCCAAAGTCACTTTCTCAAGTGTTAAGTCTGACTGTGTCACTACTTTGCTCAGTGAGTTCTAGTATCTCCCTATTGACTCTAATATGAAATATGAAGGTTTTGTTTGGCATTTAAAGCTCTTGACAATGCTAACCTCTTGCCACCTCTCCAGTCTTGCACTTTTCTCCCTTCCATGCACTCTCTGCACTATCTATGCTGGTCTTCTTGGAGTTCTTCCAATATAACACTCCATTTCCCACTTCCGTGCTTTTGTACAAGACGTGCCCATGGTTGAAACGCTCTGAACTTTCTTCTCCAGATCTTGGTTTTCTTTTCCAAATCCCACCTTCTGTAGGAATTTCACTGAAATTGCTAGTGCTCTCCTCCTCAGATTACCTTCCAAACTCTGAATATGGAGATAGTTTTGATGCATCATACATATAGTGCTTGACTTGGAGTCTGGAAGACTTGAATTCAAATCTTGTCTCAGACACATACTAGCTATGTGATTAATCTTTCTCTACCTTAATTCCTCCATCTCTAAAATGGGTATAAAAATAGTACCTACTTCACAGTTTTGCTGTAAGGAAAAAGATAAGATGGTACGTATGAAGTGTTTTGTAAAGCTTAAAACACTGCATAAATATTAGTTATTTTTTTATTATTTTCCCAGTCTCATTATAAATTACTTCCCTTCTCATACTCTATGATTGAGGCAACTGGACTTGTCTCTGTTCCTTATACATGGCATTTCATCTCTGATATCCATACCATTTACTGGCCTCTACCCGGGCCCTCTTCACTTTCTTCTCATATAATTTTTTTCTTCCTTTGGGACAGCAGTTCAAGTAACATCTTGCACATGAAAAATCCAGTATCTTAGATTGATTATGCTCTCCTTTCCTAACTAACTTTCATTTATCTATCTTATGTTAATTTGTATTTATCAACTTTAAATCTATGCTGCATAGATTTTCACACATAAATGTTTCCTTCCCCATGTAAGTGGCACATGGGAGAGAGTGCTAGGCATGGTGTCAGAAAGACCTAAATTCAAACCCAATTTCGGACACTTACCTGTATGATCCTGGGCAAGTCATTTAACCTTTTTGAGCCTCAGTATTCTCAGCTTCAAAATGAAGATAATGATAGCACTTAATTTCTAGCAATTGCTGTTTGGGTAAAGTGATATAATATTTATAAAGCACTTAGCATAGAGCCTATTTCATAGCAGGCACTTAATAAATGATTCTTTCCTTCCTTCCTTCCTTCCTTCCTTCCTTCCTTCCTTCCTTCCTTCCTTCCTTCCTTCCTTCCTTCCTTCCTTCCTTCCTTCCTTCCTTCCTTCTTTCCTTCCTTCCTTCCTTCCTTTCTTCCTTCCTTCCTTCCTTCCTTCCTTCCTTCCTTCCTTCCTTCCTTCCTTCCTTCCTTCCTTCCTTCCTTCTTACCGTCCTACCTTCCTTCTTTCCTTCCTTTCTTCCTTCCTTCCTTCCTTCTTTTTTTTCCTTCCACATTAGAACATAAGCTCCTAGGACTCAAGGAGAGTTCAAGGGAGCTCCAACAGTCTAAACCCCATCATACCAAATATGGCAAATCTTTAATAAACTTTGGCTGCAAAAAAAAAAGAACATAAACTCCTTACCAGCAAGAATAATTTCATTCTTTTTATTTCAATCCTGACTGCCTAGTAGAGTGCCCAGCACCTAATAGATACAAATGCTTATTGATTGTTAGATTCACTGATTATTTAGTTGTTTCACAAGTTTAGTATCAATAAGGTCTGAATGTTTGTGATACCCTTTATATATTCTACTATCTATCAATCAATATTTATTAATTGCCTACAATCATACTTATGTATATGCACACACAAACTAATACTCAAGGCTGGAGAGGTCAACAAATGCCACATATAAAAAATATGATAAACTAAGTTTTGAAAAAAACTAGGGGTTGTAAAAAGCAGAGAGGAGAATTGATACCTTAAAACCCTCAAAACTATGTATTCTAATCTAGTTTTTCTCATTTTTGTTTCCTTCAGTCTCATTTCCTTTTTCAGAACATGAATGTGGCAATTTCACTGTCCTTGAGAATGAAAAGTTTGCTATTAAAAATGCAGGTCTTTTCCATTTTTTCATCTTTTGTTGCCCTCTTTTTAGTTTTATATGACTTGTCCTTAAGATGAATTTGCTTCATTAAGTTCTCTGGCCAAGATTTCTTGAAATTTGTTTGTTTTGTTTTGCTCTCTCCTTTCTGCTGCTTCCTAATGTTTTATCAGATGATACTTTGCATTATCTTAGACCATATTCTTCAAAAGATTTTTAAAATGAGTTAATTTTCTAAACCACCATTACACTTCATTGCCATGCCTGTCAACTTGGCAAAGAGATCTGCTGAATAGTGTAGTTCCTAGGCCCGTTTTTTGTCTTGTATAATTGAATTACATTGGTTATAATTATTTTGGAAATAGTTCTAATTCTTCTAGGTATTGTCTTTTTTTCAGAATCAAGTTTTCCCATATATAGATAGAGGTATAGATTTAAATGTAAATATATATATATTCATATATTTAATTTTTATTCTGATTTCTGGTTCTTTCAATAAACGTTCTGATATTCTTTTTTCATTGTAGGAAATATTTAATATCTCAGAGTTACCAATGAAGTAGTAGAGTCACCCATCCATTGACCTTCATTCTCATTATATGACCAGCTCACCTCCTTTTTCAGTTTTACTGTTTTTGACATATTTTTTTACCACTGCTCATGTAAAATATAACAGATATATTCTAGTCTATTTATAGTCATGTCTCTTTCTCTTTTGCACTTAATAGTATTTTGCTTTCCAATTACATACAAAGAAAATTTTCAACATTAATTTTTATAAGATTTTGAGTTTCGAATTTTTCTCCCTCCCTCCTTCCCTTCTCCCCCTTGCCAAGATAGCATACAATATTGGCTATCCATGAATAATCATGTTAAATCTGCTTTCATATTAGTGATGTTTTGTAAAAAGAATCAGAACAAAAGGGAAAAAAACCACGAGAAAGAAAAAAACAACAAAGAAGTGAAAATAGTTTGCTTCAATCGGTATTTAGACAACATAGTTCTTTCTCTGGATGTGGATACGATTTGCCATCATGAGTCTTTTGAATTGTCTTGGATCATTGCATTGCTGAGAAGAGCTAAGTCTACCATAGTTGCTTATCTGATATATGCTCATAAAAATTAATTCTTTGATTCTACACAGCTATTTGATTAAAGAAAAACAAATAATTCCAAATCATTAACATGTCCTTCCCTGCCTGTTAAAATGTTTTCAGTTTCATTTGTGTTATGTTATTTAATGAGTTCTTTATATGACCAATGACTCCTGAATCTTTTCTCAAAGACAATATCACTGCTGGTGCCTCTTGGCAAATTTCTGGCCTTTTTTTTCCTTATTCATGAAATATATTTCTAAATATATTTAATAGCCCCTCCCACCACATACAACTTTGTGGATATATATATATATATATATATATGAATATATATATATGTATTATGTGTATGTATGTATACATATTCACTTAATTTAAAAATGAGCTAATCAATTCACATTTCTCTTATTTATTATTTCATTCAACGGATATTAGCCCATAAGCTGCAGTTTTCTGCAAACATTTATCATCAATATTGCCAGATAAGTTGGCCAATTGTTCCACAATATAATGCATTTGGTTGCTTTGGATATATGATAGAACACATTCTGCCAACTTCTTTTTTTATCTGCCAAAGAAAACCTATGAGCCAGCCTTCTATTTAGTTACAACATACTTCTAATTCCATTTATAATAACAATATCATATCATTCTTCCAGTAACACGTCTCTTCATTAATTACTGGACAAGGAACTTTCAGATTGAGAACACTAACAGCTAACTTAGCAATAGGCATTTATTTTAAAATCATGCGAGTTCCATTATTCTCTCTATACCTTATTTTTTCATTCTCCAAATCTAAATAAAGGCTGCATAGGACTGAGTGCCATTTCGTATTTTTCTTTGTTTCATAGATTGCTATGACCAATAATTCATTACCAAGTGGAAAGTCTGTTGGGGATAAACTTCTCCATATATAAAACTACATTGTTTTTAAGGAATCAGATAAGGTCTGTTATTAGGACCAAAGATAAATAAGGAAATAAGAAGAAAAAATTGGTCAGTATTTGCTGAGTTCATTTCAATAGACTAGATAGATGCATTACTTTCAGGGGTATGTTGGAGATAGTTAATATAGTGCTTGACAACCCATTGTTAAATTCTCAGTGTGACCAATTACACCTCAGAAGTTGGCAAAACTTGCTATGCCACTCTTTATGACTGATCTTAGAAAGATGATGAAGAACAAGGAATATCACTGCAAAAGAGTAAGTGTAATCTTAATTTAGAAGGAGGGAGAGAGAAAGAGTGACAGAGACAGAGACAGAGAGAGACAGAGAGACAGAGACAGAGAGAGAGAGAAAGTGGAGAGAAGGAAGAGCTTTCAAACTAAGTCAATAAGCTCAATTTCAAGTTATGGCAACATTCCAGAAAATAATTGATTACTGTGTTGCCCTGTCAGATGAAGTTCTCATTAACATTTTAAAAGTTTTATGTATAATATGCAAACATATTGCATATAAATGTTTAAAAATATCATTTCTGGTCATTTATGTACCATGATATACTTAAGACACTCCTATTTTAATGCATTGTTTCTATTGTGAAATCGTATTTCCCTTTCATCATTTTATCCATTCTCCATCTACATAGACAATCAAAGGTGAAGATTGCCCTTAATTTTGATATTAAAGGCATTAAGTGATTTAGATGATCTTAATGAAACATAACCAAATAAACTTGCCATGCACAAGTTGTTCAAAGGAATATGATAATTTTGTATTAATATAGTCATAGATGACTATAGAATTATAGAATATAAGTATATATTCATAAATACATATGTCATATGTAAACTCCACCCAGTTATCTAAAAATAGAAATAATCTTCCCTATCAGTAGGAAGCTGGGGTAGAAACTTCCCCTTGATTATAAAAGAATGCCTCCCTGTGGGCCTGCTCGGCCTGCAGAAAAGAAAATTTAGGAGACAGAGCCATGGATTTGGAATGAGGAAGACCAAAGTTCAAAACTGTCCTCAGAAACTTATTGATTTGGGGATTATGGGCAAATTACTTACTGAAAAAAAAAACCAAAAAAGTCTATGCATCTCAGTTTCCCCACTTGTATAATAAGGATAAAAATAGCCCTTCTCAGTATTGTTGTAAGGATAACATGAGATCATATTTATAAAATGCTTTGCAAACCTTAAAGTACAATATAAAAGTTTTGCTATTATTATTGGTATTGCTGTCTTCAAGTATTTGAAAATTTGAAAATAAAAAATGTCATTTCGAAGAGGTAACAGGCAATCCATTATCCAACATGCATTAATTCATCACCTACTATGAGCCAAGCTAGGTGCAAAGTGGGTAGAGTGCTGGGCCTGTAGTCAGGAAGATTTCAGTTCAAATTCAGGCTCAGACACTTGTTAGATTTGTGACTCTGGGCAAGTCACTTCACCCTGTTTGCCTCAGTTTCCTCATCTATAAAATGAGCTGGAGAAAGAAACAGCAATCAACTCTAGTGTCTTTGCCAAGAAAAGCTCAAATGGGGTCATGAAGACTTGGACAAGACTGAAAAACAAAGAAAGACTATGTGCCAGGTAGGAACGAATCTGTGGGCTAGGGGAGCTCTCAGAGTGCGGAGCTGCTCCAGATGGGACCAAAGCAGAAGTGGCTGGCCGGGAAACCCACGTGGGAGACAGGCTGGGAGAAAGCTGGGTGCCTGAAACCAGCAGAGATCCCCAGGCCTCCCAACACAGGACAGCACTCTGTGGAAGGGACGAGGCAGCTCAACACCACTGACTGTAAGATACCAACTCCTGAGGCTTGCACCCCAAAGGTATGAAATGCTTCTTGAACTTCCAGGAGATATAATGGCCAGGTAAATGTCTCTAATCCCTCCCCTCCCCACCTAGAGGATTCCTTGGGGGAAAAAAGAAAAAAAAACACTGGAATAGAGGAGACAGAAGTGGGGCTTCAGTGGCCGAGTAGTGGGAGTACCGGAGTCCCAGAAGGGCAGAGACAGCAGGGGTCAACACCAGGAGCCCAGAGATACTCTTGCTCCCCCAGGGGAAGTGCCAGACACCCAGCTCGAACAACAAAGAGCTGAGACCATTGCTGAAGAGCAACAGTGCTGGAAAACAACCCCAGGGGAAAAGATTTCGGGCAGCCAGACCCTCTCCCCCACACCTCAGGAAACTGAAGGCTGTAAGTCACAAAGCCAACAATGAGGCTCACAATCCCCAGAATAAGAAATCTGGGATGGTGAGCCCTGAGCCCCAAAAGCAAGAACTTATTGTAAAGCCAGGAAAAGGCTAACCAACCACAAAAAAACCAAGGACCATTGATTCTTTTTATGGAGACAGGCAGGATCAAAATACCAATTTGGAAGAGGATAACAATGACACTATATCCACATCTGATACCTCAAAAGGTAAAGTGAACTGGTCTCCAGCCCAAAAAGCATTAGTGGAAGAGTTAAAGGAGGATTTTAAAAACCAAATTAGGTAGGTAAAAGAAAAAATGGAAAAAAAAATCCACAGATGAAATCAAGTCCGTAAAGAATAAGATTGGTGAAATGGCTATGGAGATTCAGAATCTAAATAGAGAAAATGACATCCTGAGAGGTAAAATCAACCAATTGGAAAAGGAGACTCAAAAGCAAAATGAAGACAGTAACTAATTAAAAATTAGAGTTGAGCAAGTGGAAGCTAATGACTATGAGGCATCAAGAAATAGTAAAACAAAATGTAAAGAATGAAAAAATAGAGAAAAATGTGAAATATCTGATGGGAAAAACAATTGACCTGGAAAATAGATCCAGGAGAGACAATTTAAGAGTTATTGGTTTACCGGAAATCCACAATGAAAAAAGAGCCTTGACAGTATCCTTGAAGAAATTATCAAAGACAACTGCCCAGAAGTCCTAGAACTGGAGGGCAAAATAGTCATTGAAAGAATTCACTGATCACCCCCTGAAAGAGATCCCAAACTGAAAACTCCAAGAAATATTATAGCCAAATTTCAGAATTACAAAAATTAAGGAGAAAATACTGCAAGCAGCCAAAAAGAAACAATTCAAATATCGTGGAACTACAGTCAGGATCACGCAGAATCTTTCAGCTTCCATTTTAAAAGACAGGAGAAACTGGAATATGATATTCCCAAGGGTAAAGGAGCTGGGAATACAACAAAGGATCAACTACCCAGCAAAAGTAAGTATAACTTTTCAGGGAAGGAGATGGACTTCGACAAAATAAGGGAATTCCAGACCTTCCTGATGAAAAGGCCAGAACTCAATGGAAAATTTGATTTCCAAATACAAAATTCAAGAGAGATATTAAAAAGGTAAACAGGGGGGAAAACCTCCACAAACCTTATTAATCAATAAGGGCAAATTATTAGCATCTTTATATAGAATTACCTCATCTTATGTAAGTTTTATATGTATACATATATATATATATCAATCTTGAGAATAGTACAGCTATTATGACAATTGAAAGGGATAAACATAGACTGTGAATGTCTGTATAAAATAACTGATATAGGGATAAAAAACATAATTAAGAGATGTAAAGGGAGGGCTTTGAGAGAAGAGGTAAAGAGCTTGTAGAAAAGGGTAAATTACACCAAATGAAAAGGCATAAAAACACATTTTAGTAGAGGGAAAGAAGAGAGGGAGAAGAGCAGTATTTGATCTTTACTGTCATCTGATCTGGTTCAAGAAGGGAATAACATACCCTGATAAGTATAGAAATCTAACTTGTCCTACAGGAAGTAGGAGGGGAATAAAGAGGGAGGGTAAACTGAGAAAGGCAGCAGTCAAAAGCAAAACTTTGTTGAGGAGTGGAAGGGGAAAGGGAGAAATAAA
>JAQQSZ010017182.1:0-10857 GCA_028646595.1 Phalanger gymnotis | reverse complement strand
TCCCTCTGCCACTTTGTGGGTTCTGCAGCTCTAGAATTGGTTCAGAGCCATTGTTTTATAGGTTTTTGGAGGAACTTGGTGGGGAGCTCACGCCAGTCACTGCTTCCCAGCCGCCATCTTGGCTCCGCCCCCCGAGAATCGAGCCTTATAAGAATCTTACCAATGAGAGATTAAGCAGTCATCCTTCTCTAGAGAAGAGGAAACTACAGCTCAGGAAATTAATTGACTTGCCCAAAGTCACAGTTTATGAATGGTAAAGTTACAATTAGAATTCTGGTTTTCTGATTCTTGATCCAGTGACCCTTCTATTACACTATACCGACCAATATAGGTAAGCCTAATTATATGATAGAAATGGATATCTGAATATAGACACACTAAGCAAATTTTATAATATTATAACTAGCAGACACGCTTGAAACCTGAAAGAGACAACTTTAGGAATTCTTCTCTCCCCCACCCCTCCAATTCCCAAAGTAAGCATAGAATTTGCTACCTTCATTAAGTTGTTTCGAGTTGATAATTTTATTTAGATTTCAATTCAATAAACAAATATTGTGCCTACTATGTGCCAGGTACTATGCTAAGTTCTGGGGATACAAATAAGAAAAAGAAAGACCGTGTCCTCAAGAAGCTTATAATCTAATAGAAAGGAAGGTGACACACCAAGGGATATCTGGCTCAGGGGCATGTTGTTCCATGGAGATCAGACGAGAGAACTGAGGAAAGTGGAATGAACTGCAAGGTCTAGGTTCTTCCTAGAATCTATATAGAGGAAAGGTTTGGGTGGAGTTTAGTGCTTTACCCTCCAGCTCTCCAATCAGAAAGGAAAGACATCTGAGGGAACTGGAAGATGCTGAGTTAAACATGATGAGATTTCTGGTGTTCAGTTTCTCCTGGGAGGAGCTCTTGTTCTAACAAGCAGAGCTGCAGATGGAAAGTGGAGGGAGGTGATATATGTATACACACATATGTAGATATACACAAATGTGCATATATACACGTGTATGTACACACCTACATGTAAACACACATAATTTATGTATGTATACATATATATATGCACACATACACGTATGGATGTATGTACATTTTTTTTGAAAAGAGTTTATTTTATGGAAGATAGATCCACAATAGGGTGGCTAGATGGCAGAGATAGAGTGCTTCGCCCAGAGTCAGGAAGACTCCTGAGTTCAAATCTGGCCTCAGACACTTACTAGCTGTGTGACCCTGGATAAGTCACTTAATGCTGTTTGCCTCAGTTTCCTTAGCTGGAGAAGGAAATGGGACACCAGTATCTTTGCCAAGAAAACCACAAATAGGGTCATGAAGAGTAAAATACAACCCCACTTGGGCGGGAAGACAGGACAGTCTTCTAAAAACTGATTATCATGGAGAATAAAGAAGAGGAAGAAGAGATAAAAAGTGGGGTGGAGATCACATTCAGCTAGAAACACTCCTATCTACATATGTTCAGCTGTTGTTTGCACCATTTGTCAGAAAGCTTGCTTAATACCAGTCAGAGGCAATTGATCAAGTTATCATCAGCTCCCAAGAAACTCCAGGAAGATGACTAGACCTGGCAAGGAATCAGTTGAGAGTTGGATATGATAGCTAGAGATTTGGATTCCTGTATGTATGGAGGGCAAAGGGAATCACCAGCTAATAGTTTCTTGACTTGATTTAGAGTAAGGGTTCTTACCTTTTTTTGTATCACAGCCCTTTTGGCAATATGGCAAAGCCTATGGACCCTTTCTTAGAATAATGTTTTTAAATGCATAAAATAAAAATACATGAGATCACAAAGGAAACAAGTTATATTGAAATATGAATATCAAAATATTTTTTGAAAAACAAGTCCAAAGACCTTAGTTGTTAAGAACTACTAACTTAGAAGAACTATTAAGGGGAAATTCTATTCTGTATATTATTCTTACTAACAAGAAGAGTCTGGATTCTAAATGGAAATGATTAAAACCTTAGCAGGAAGTGACCACTTCATTCAACAATTTGTATTTGAAAAGGAGAGAAAAGCCAGGTATAGTTTGATGTGCATGATAAATTTTTGGAGAATAGACCTCAAAGGGTTCAGAGAAAGAACAGGCATACTTCCACGGCAATTTTTTTCAATTATTTTTTTAAAAAATTAACAAGCACTTATTTTGTCTACCTTCTACCAC
Organism: Phalanger gymnotis; assembly: GCA_028646595.1. Taxonomy (NCBI): domain Eukaryota; kingdom Metazoa; phylum Chordata; class Mammalia; order Diprotodontia; family Phalangeridae; genus Phalanger; species Phalanger gymnotis. Next base: position 8,677 of record JAQQSZ010017182.1, on the reverse strand, counting down.
TTCCTCCAAAAAAAAGAATACCTTTGACTCTTGTAACAAATATGCTTAGTTAAGCAAAACAAATTCCTAAAATGAAAACATCTAAAAATGCATGTCTTATTCTGTATGTGGAATCCATCACCACTCTGTCAGGAAATAGCAACACTTTTCCTCATTGGTCATCTGGAATTCCAATTGGTAAGGACCATTAATTAATCAGAGACAAATGAATTTTTTGAAGTTATTCCTTTTTACAATGTCATTATTGTATAAATTGTTTTGCTTACTTTCAACCTAAGAGGAATGAGGAACGCTCAAGAGTAAAATTCTAAAAATGCAAAAAAAATAGTTTTTTACACTTAACGAATAGTATTTTATTTTTTCCAATTACATATAATGATAGTTTTCAAAATTCATTTTGTAGAATTTTCAGGTGAAAATTTTTCTCCCTTCCTGCTCTCCAAAACAGAAAGCAATCTGATATAGGTTATACCCACATTAGTTATGTTGCAAAAGAAGAATCAAAACAAAAGGGAAAAACCATTAGAAAGAAAAACAAAAAACAACAAAAAAATGAAAATAGTATGCTTCAATCTGCATTCAGACTCCACAGTTATTTCTCTGGATGTGGATAGCATTTACCATCATCAGTCTGTAGGAATTGTCTTGGATCATTGTATCACTGAGAAGAACTAAGCCTATCATAGTTGATCGTGGCACAATGCTGCTGTTACTGTGTACAATATTCTCCTGTTCTGTTCACTTCACACAGCATTAGTTCATGTAAGTCTTTCCAGGTTTTTCTGAAATCCACCTGCACATCATTTCCTATTGCACAATAGTATTCCATTACATTCGTATACTACAACTTGTTCAACCATTCCCCAATTGTTGGGCATTCCTCAATTTCCAATTCTTTGCCACCACAAAAAGAGCTTCTATAAGTATTTTTGTACATGTAAGTCCTATATCCTCTTGCAGACCAATTAATAGTATCACTGGATCAAAAGGCATGTATAGTTTGTTCATATAGTTCCTGGGTTTGAGCAGGTTGACCCCCAAGTATTTTATATTGTCTAGAGTTATTTTAAATGGAATTTCTCTTTCTGTCTTTTGCTGCTGGGCTTTATTGGTAATATATAGAAATGCTGATGATTCATGTGGATTTCTTTTATATCCTGTGACTTTGCTAAAGTTGTTAGTTGTTTCAAATAGTTTTTAGTTGATTCTCTAGGATTCTCTAAATATAGCATTATATCATCTGCAAAGAGTGATAGTTTTGTTTCCTCATTGCCTATTCTAATTCCTTCAATTTCCTTTTCTTCTCTTATTACTAAGCTAACATTTCTAGTACAATATTGAATGATAGTGGTGATAATGGGCATTTTTGTTTCACCCGTGATCTTATTGGGAATGCTTCTAGCTTATCCCCATTACCACATAAACATTTTTAGCAATGTAAAAAGGGTGATCTGGAAACTAATGCATATGAAGATGTAATTCATCAAACAACTAGATTTTTAAAAGGCAATTCAAAAGATGGAAACAAGGACAAGCAATAGAGGATAGATGCAGAAGAGCAGCAAGGCCCCCTGGCATGATTTTTTATGAGTGGTATCACAAGAGCTAAAACTAAAAATGAACTATGATTAACAATGAATACTAAGGATAAGAAAAAGGGCTTTTGAAACAGTCCTATTTTGAGAAAAAGACGAGGCTCTAGGTGGATGGGAAGATGATTACATATGATTCAGAGAATGAGAACTATTCAATCCTTCCCTTTTCTACCAAGGAGAATGATCTTTGGATAGGAAAGGTCAGAACAAAAATAGTGAATAAGAAGTTGAAACCCAAGATAAACAAGGTAATAGAGAGCAATTGGCTTCTGCAGTGAGTTCAAATCACATATCTGGAGTAAACTACATACCACCCATTATACCAAAGAAACTAGCATTTCTCCATCATTTAACCAATCAACAAACATTTACAAAGCACCTACCATGTGGCTAGCATTGTGCTAAGAGTTAGGGCTATTAAGACAAAAACGAAACAATTTCTCTCTTCAAGAAACTTACAATTCAGGAGAAATGACACATAGATAGATAAATGCAAAATATATACAAAGCAAAATAAGATAGTTTTAGCCAGGGAGATAAGGAAAGTAACATTAGTGCTTGAAGGAAGTTAGATGATCTACAAAGGCAGAGGTGGGGAGGTTATGCACTCTCGATATCTGAGTTACATTGTGCAGAGGTATGGAGTTGACTGTTAAGTGTGAGGAACACTGACTAAGCCTTAGTGTGTGTAAGAGAGTAATAACAAATCTGGAAACATAGACTGCAGTCAGATTGTGGAGAGCTTTAAATGCCTTCTATCTTTCTGTCATCTTCAATCTGTCTTCATCTACCAGCTCCTCTGCCACTGCCTACAAACATGCCTGACTCTCCATCCTAATCAAAAAATTCTTTACTTAATACTTCCATCCCTTCAGACTATAGTCCTATGGGTCACGTCTCTTTCCCAACTAAACTCTTAGAAATAATCATTTAAACTGGCCTTCATTTCTTCATCTCTCATTCGTTTTTCATCCCCTTGCAATCAAAACTTTGCCTCCCCCAGTAGACTGAAACTTCTCTCTCCAAGGTTATCAACATTTGTTAAGTGCTAAATCCCAAGGTATTTTCTCAGATTTTTTATGCTGCAATTATTTTGTGCCTCTTTTGACATTATCAACTACCCCTACACCAGAATACTTTTTCTTCCCTTCACTTTTGGGACATTATTATATCTTAAATCTCATGCTCCCTCTCTCACCATTCCTTTTTAGTATCATTTGCTAGATCATCATTCATTTTCTCACCATTAAATGTGAATATCCCCCAGGGCTCTATCCTGGATCTTCTCATTTCCCTCTACACTCTCCCTTTCATTAATCTCATCAGCTTCCCATAGATTCAATTACTGTTTCTTTGTAGAATATTTCTTAATCTGTATATACAATTGTCTTCACTCTCCAGGACTCTACCCCTGTATCCCTAACTGACTGCTATACTTCTCCACCTGGATATACCAATGGCATTTCAAATTCAACTTGTCCAAAATGAAACTCATATTTTCTCTGAAAATCTTAACCCTCTTCCAAATTTCCCTTTTTCTGGCTACCAATAGCCTTTCAGCAACTTAACTTTGTCATTGCAGAATCATCCTCGATTCTTCCCTCTTCCTCATCTCCTGTATCCAATCAGTTCCTAAGTCTTGTTGAGTCTACCTCCATGATAACTCTTGCATGTCTGCCTTCTCTCCACTCCTATGTTCTTGCCCTAGTTCATTATCACCTCTTACTTCAATAGCCTCATAATATGTCTCCCTACTGCTAATCACTTCCTTCTCCATTTCTTCTTCAGTACACCTGCCCGATTTAATATTCATGAGATATAACTCCAATCATGTGGGTCCAACTACTCAAAAATATTTGATTGTTACCTTCACTTCTAAGACAAAATACAAACTTTTCAGCCTTGCATTGAGTTCTCCTCAGTCTGATTGCTGCTTAAATTTTCAGCCTTACTTCATATATTACTCTTTCTTATGGATACCACATTCTGCTTGTACTAGCCTACAAGCCGTTACTCAAATTCATCATGCCATCTCTTCTCTCCATGCTTTTGCACAGATTATACCCCATACCTGGATCCACTCTCTCTTCATATCTACCTCTCAGAATCCCTGACTCTCTTCAAGGTTTAGTTTAGAGGTCACTTCCTATATGATGGTTTTGCTAATCTCTCCCAACTCATCTATTAGTGGTCCTTCTTTTCTCTACAAAATTGCTTATTAATTACTTATCAGTGTACATATTTTACCACAGTGTACATATTTTATCTCACAGTAGACTATAAACACCTTAAGGACAGGGGCTGAGTCATTTTTGCCTTTATGTCTTCATGCTTAGCAGTGCTTTACACATAGTAGGTGCTTGAGTTAGCTTTGTTAAATTTAACAAAAATGCTATTCTTATGGTCAGACGAAAAGGTGATGTTAGGTCACAGTGCAGTTAGTTGGCTTCAGAACTACTGAATGGCAGGATCTAAAGAGTAGTCAATAATAGGTTGACGTTAACCTGTTGATGATTATCCATTGAAATGCCTCAGGGATTTATCCTGTATTGGTCAATATTTTATCAATGGCTTAAGGTAAAGCTATAGAGAGTACACTTGTAAAATGATAACACAGAGCTTGGAAGTATTGCTAATACATTGGAAGACAGAGTCAGGGTTGCCCCCAACTAGAAGTCCCCTTAGCATACTGGGTGGGCACCCCATGGAGGATTTTTGAGATGATGTAGAAGAAGAGTTACACAGGATATGAATGAATGAGTGAGTTGTGACCTTCAAAGGTCAGATCACAGATCCATTGGAATAATACAGAAAAGGTAAATAAAATTCTACACTTAGGTTCAAAAACAATTAAATTTACGTCATGACTAGGAAAGAGTTCAAGTGAAAAAGTACTGAGGATTAGGTGAATTCAACAGTGTAATATGGCAACAAGAACAACAAGAACAACAAAGGAATTCAGTCAGGCTGCATTAAGAAAGACATAGAACATAATAGTCCTGAATAGGTAATAGTCCTGAAGTATTTGGTCCTAGTCCGATAACCTTTGGAATGTTTGATTCTATTTTGGGTACTGCATTGAAGGTGCTGATAAATCTCAAGCCAATGCCATATGAAGATCAGGCAACGACCCTGAGGATCTTTAGTCTAGAAAAGGGAAGATTTTGGCGGGACACACTAACTGCCTATAAATATTTTAAAGTTGTGTAGAAAGGGAGTTAAACTTGTGCTGCTTGGCCCAGGAAGCAAAACTTGGAGCAATGGCTGAAAGTCATAGAAAAACAGAAGAAAAATTTGCTAATGATTCAAGCTGTTAAAAAATGCAATGGACTGCCTTAGGAGCTAGTGATATATCACTAGAGGTCTTCAAGCAGAGGCTGGATGGTTGTCAGGAAATATTATAGTAGGCATTCTTGAAAAGGGTTGGACTTAATAAGTGGTGTCAAACTCAAATAGAAATGTGGGCCACCAATCTGTACATAAGAATAGTGAGCTGAATTTTGACTTAGTTTTAAAATAGAATACAATGGGTTTTATTGTTTATTGTAGTTTATTTATTTTGTGAAATATTAACCAATTACATTTTAATCCTATTCAGGCCTCACAGGCCATGTGTTTGAAACCTACGGGTTAAATGATTTCTGAGGTCATTTTCAAGTCTGAATTTTTTTGTGATTCTCTGAGCAGAAGCCTGGATTTACCATAGATCTGTCAAATCTATTTGTATCCTCCTAAGGGTAGTTATCATTGTTTGGTGACCTTTGAACAGTGTTGTTTTCTGCGGCTGTTAATCCACAGTGTGTTAAGCAACACCACTTCAATATTTTTTTCAGTTAAACCTTTTTGAGATTCCCACTGTAATCATTTGTGTTAAATTCTCTTAGATCAAGGGATTAATAAAACACCAAGATATGTTGGAAATTGTTGGGATAGGAGCACAGGTGCTGCTATGGTATTCTCAGGAGAATTCTTCATCGTGTGCATGGTCCAAATGACTACTATACCAAGTCAGGCTATTTAGAATGGGTAATTTAGAACAGAGAAACCCACTTGTGTAGGAAGTAAGATGGAGCTAGGAATTCTTTCCCTGCATGGCAAATACCCAGGGAAGATTTACACGAATCTACTTTCCAACCAGTGGGTTGGAAGCTGGTTTCATTAACTCCTAACCTAACCACCACTGGGAGATTCTTCACTTGGTAATTTATTTCTCAGAGAAGAAAAACAATGTAGGAAAATAAATTTCCCTCAACTTCTGTGTCTCTTATCAAAGTGAAAAAACTAGGGCTCAAAGATCTACCATTCAGCAAGTCTGTAAATGACTCGTTCCCATTCTCTTTCCCAGGCTAGAATCCAAAACCTTCTCATGGCTCTAAAATGGGCAGTGTATCAGGTGACAATTTATCACGGTCCATACTCCCAATTCAGTGAACTTCACGTAGGTTAGCCTGTTGATGACAACTAGATCTCTTTCAGCTCTAGGTAAGAGGCCATTACCTCTGTGATACAATTTTAAGACTTTACTATTTGTAAGATTTTCAACAGCAGACATGAGATAGTGTGAGTAGTCTTGTCACACAATATTCCATCCATGGTAACTTATCTAGGCAATTTCCAATCCTTGCATGGTCCATTCTATATGTGAGCACAAGCTCATCATACCTTTAGGTGACAATTCTCATCCAGATAGAGAAGGAGCTCATAAATAGGGATCCATGAGTTTGTTGTTCAAAATCAAAATTTTGCTAACTCTATTTTGATATGATTGGTTTCCTTCATAATCCTATGATTTTATTTTACACATTTAAAAACATTATTTTGAGAAAGGATCCATAGACTTCACCAGACTACTGAAAGGGTTAAGGACTCTTGATCTACACTGTGGATTTGTTATGGTATTACTCAGGTGTTCTGAGAAGCCCAAGAGTGGAAACTGAAACCAAAACTGCCCAAACAAAGAATCTGCTGCTGTGGATATTACCAAAGCTGAAACTCTGTGGCAGAAATGGCCTCTCCTCACTGAGAGAAATGATTTTTCCTGACTATCATCAATTCACTAAAGTGCTTAATAGAGGAAGCTGAGGCCCAAGACTGGAGAACAGATTTCTCAATCTCAACAATAGCTCTGGAACTGTGCCAGCCTGCTGAGAGTTTTCTGGGCCAGAACCAGACCCAGACTTCCTGAAATGATAGAAAGACAGGGTTTTGGAAGTCATAGAGATCATCTATAGCTCCTTCCCCCTTATCCATTTTACATATGAGAAAATCGAGGCCCAGAGAGGTTAGATGATTTGGTCTAAATCACACACCTAGTTCGATGACAAAACAAGGACAAGAACTTGGTTTTTCCTGACTTCCTGGTATCACGGTTGTCTCTCAATGATTCCAAATGGGACCTAACTCTGTCAGGGCCATCTTATCCTGTATATACATGTAACCTGGGCTTGTCTTTCTGTAGCAACAATTTGACTAGCAGCTGCTGTAGGGAGTGTAAGACCCAACAATAACCAACAACGAGAAGTCTGCTTGCACAGGTTCTTTTGATCTGCTTTTCTAAGGAGAGCAACTTTAAGGGGTTAACAATCTCAGCTTAATTAAACATACATATGTCATTCACTTAGTTCAGGGGGAAAAGATCAGTCCCCTGAACTTCAAGGCAAATACAAACAGATATTACAAACATCAACAGATAGACCTTGTCTGATTCAAATCATAATTCATAGTTTCCAGAGAAGCACCATTGTCTGTCTGGGTTATCAAAGCTGGGGGGGGGGGGGCAGGTTCAGTGGCTTGCCCAGAGTCTTGTCTTATACTTTTAATGAGTATACCCTCCAAAAGTCAAATGCCAACGTGGAATCTTATATACCTGTCTCAAGGCCCTGGGACACTTGAGGCTCACCATTTAGAGTGTGAGAAATCAGTGTGGGAAAGCTCCAACCACCAGCACCACATCTATACGATTCAATGACTCTCTATTGTCTTAGTGCTGAGAAACATTCCAAGGCAAAAAATCCCACTATACCCGGTCCATTCAAACAAAGGCCAGCGAAAAGTCCCATTTTGCTTGTGATTACACTTGCATGCCCAGTTCAGATAACATGAAAATGTCCTTGAGGGTCTTTTGGAGCATGTTCAGATTGTCTGCCATGGAGGTCTCTGTACCTCTTAATGAGCTAGTCACTTTCTTTTTTCTACAACTCTTTGCTGTCCCTTTTTGATAAGTCTTATCTATTGAGTCCAGAGGATGAAGATACCAGTTCACCTCACCCAAAGTGAGGATACCATGAACTGAACACCAGTGAGAGGGAATAGATTTTTCTTTTCCTGCTTTCTCTCTTGCCTTTTAAAGAAATCTACCTGGATGGTGGTGAGGTGGTGTGTGTGTGTGTGTGTGTGTGTGTGTGTGTGTGTGTGTGTGTGTTTTGCATCATTTGTCTTCAGTTTCAGGTGCTGTAGGTGGTCCTCATGAGATTGAAAGTTCAGACCATGGTGATCTTGGAGCCAGGATTATAAGTAGGATGGTGCAGCCAATCATCCTGGCCTGGAAGCCCCAAGAACACAGGGTACCTGGGGCTTGAGCCCAAGGTGGGTTTTGGACTAAGAATTGGGAATAGAGCTAAGTGGTGAATGTGCCTTTCAGACATCTTGAACTGGATGTTCAGTAGACATCTAAAACTCAGTATGCCCCAAACTGAACTCATCTTTTCCTCTAAACCCTCTCTCCTTCCTACTTTCTCTATTCCTATAGAGGGTATACAGGTTTTCAAGGAGGACTAGCACCTCTGGTGTGATGGCTTGTTGGGCCCTTTCCAGAACTGTTCATCCACCTTTGGTGTTCACCTGGCATTCAACTGTCACCAGTGGCTTTGAAAAGCTATAGCATACTGGGGGGCGGAGCCAAGATGGCGACTGGAAAGCAGTAACTGGCGTGAGCTCCCCTCCAAGTCCCTCCAAAAACCTATGAAAAAATGGCTCTGAACCAATTCTAGAACTACAGAACCCACAAAGGGGCAGAGGGAAGCAGGACTCCAGCCCAGGTCTGCCTGGATGGTCTCGGGGTAAGGTCTGTCCCGAACAGAACT
>JAQQSZ010017181.1:0-10857 GCA_028646595.1 Phalanger gymnotis | reverse complement strand
GATAAGCTGTGGTGGGGCCTAAATAAATTTTTTGTTGTTTTCTACTTAGAGAATCTCTCATACCTTGCGATTTTGAACCATTCAAACATATACATGATTATATTTGAGATTATAAATTCAGCCTTCCTACTACAACCCATCATCCTCCCAAAAGGCTGGAGGAGGCTTATGCTTGGAAACAATGAAAGGTCAAACCTGTCAGTAATGTAGACCAGCTCTAGGTGGGCTCAGGGGAAGTAGAGCCAGCCTTAAGAAATAGAAATACTTGTGGTCTGTAATGATGAGAGATTGTGACAGCAGCCAGGATACTCCAAAGCACATTTTTATTGGATTCCAGTAGACATTTTATACTTACCTTCAACTGTGAGTCTGTCAGATGTTCAAGAAACTCAATGATCCTTCAAGCTTGCCCTGACTCAGAGAACCAGCAAGCTTCTGACTACGTGCCTGAGCAAGGCTAGGCAGCCTCTCCTCACTGACAGAAGCTGAGCCAGCACCCTGGACAGAACTTCCTCCCCTTCCTTCTCCTCTACCATCTGTATCACACCTTCCCCAGGAGAGAAGGGGGAGAATTAAGTGTTGAGGTCAGAAAAGGGCTCCCCTTCCATCTCCTGCAAATAGAGGAAACAGATTGGTGATGATATCACCAACAAAAAAGGTGAAAACACTGGTAAAGCAGTTGAGAAGAGGAATCTCTTAGATAATTGAGATGAGGCTATCTATTTATCCTCCACAAAACATCCATTATCATTTCAGTCCCATCCGATGCTCTTGGCTGACTATACTGTCAGAGCTGGGTTACATCCCAAAGAGAATCTCTCAAGGAGACTTAAAATAAATTTCCCCATAAACCTGATTGTAAAGTATTATATCTTACTATGCAGTTTTTGGGTGACCAAATGACAGATGGTTGATTCTAAATATGAAGAAGTTTTGACGTGTCTTTTTCTAAGTCCTGCTCTAGGAAAGTTAAAGGCCAAAGTTGCCTCTGAAGGCTTTTTAACCTTTTTCTAAAAGTCTTGAACCCCTTCTGGTGGGTTTCTGGTGAAGCTCATGGACCCCTTCTCAGAATAAGGTGTCACCTGCATTTATAATTGAAGGAAATTCTAAGTTTCATTTAGATATTAATGAAAATAAATCTGTGATTTTTCCCATCCACATTTGGGGCTGAAATCTCTCCAAACACCCCAGAGTAAGACCCACCCACTCCCACCCCCAGCTAATCCTTTCCTCTCCTCCTTTTCTTCCGTAGTCCATTCCTTCTTTCAACACCTTTTTTTAACTCAGTGCTGCTTTTTCTTTTTCTGCCTTGCATCTGCTGGCTGTGAGTGGTGAGAAACATCTAGCCTGCTCCCATTCTGAATACTCAGCGTGCCCAGTCAACTGGGTCAAAGGAGGTGATTTTCCCCTACACTGTTTTATATGATACCAGTTTGCATTTCCAAACAAGGTGCTGATTTTCTACACCCTGCTTGTGACTATCAGCCTATCGAGAGCCTGGAGGAGATGCCATGAAACCAATCCATTGGCCCCAAGAGAATGGCTGCTCCTTGGGGGCAGGGACTTTCTGGTTTGGTTTGGTTTGCCTTTGAATCCTCTGTACCAGCCCCATATCTAGGCCAGGAAAGGGCTTAATAAATGCTTTCTGAATTATGAATGAGCACTGTTCACTCATTCCAGCTCCTGGTGACCTTACCAGGCAATCTCCTGGAAAGAGATGAGTGGAAAAGAAGAGGGGTTATTTCATCATTTTATATGATTCTACAGGCTGGATCTTGTTACACTTCTCATAGTTGTCTCCATGGAGAGGGAGCTGACACCCCTCTCTCCACATTTTTTCCTTCCGCTGATCACTTGACCAAGCAGAAGTCACTGTTTCTGACTTAGGCCAGGAGATGGTCAAGGTGAGTTATGGGCAGAAACTGCCTACCTGTGAAGGGCCAAGGGACCTTGGCCACTTGGGACAGTCATTAAGATGTGTTTTCTTCTGTGGAGCTTATCCAAAGAAACAATTTCCTACCAGAGTAGGAAGAGGCTCCCTTGGGCTATCAGGATGGTCACTCTCACTCTCAGCATCTCTGCTTGTCATCAGCTAGACTTCAAGACAGGAAGATCCTGATGCTTGCTCACTGTGTGACCTTGGATAAGCCCCTGTCTCCTTGATCCTCTGTAAAATGAGCGGGTAGGACCAGATGGCCTCAGGTGTCCTTTCCAGATCTGTCTATGAGCCTCTGACTTCTGGAAAGGTCATGATTTTGTTTATTCTCCATAATTGAGGTCACAGGTAATCTCTTTGGTAGTACTCAAGTCCCTCTTTCAAAGAACAAGGGCAGAAACTGAGTAATTATTAGAATATTTTTTCCATCAAAGGGCAAATAATGAAATATAGCTACAACACAGAGGTATATCTCTCACTGTGTCACTTGTCCTCGTATGTATTGTTTTTCCTTTACTGTTTTTCTTTGTTACAAGAGAGTGGTCCAGAAATGACATATGGAAAGACAGGAAACAGCAGTAAAATTTATTTTAAAAAAAGAAAAACCACAAGGCTGGGTGGGCAGCCAGGGGCAGCTGGAAGCATTTGTTCTAGTGCCTGACTGCCTTGGGGACCTCAGAGAAGCCCCATCTCCACTATGTGCCTCAATTTCCCCCTCTCTTTATAAAACAGGAAAGTTGGACGAGATCAGGAGTTCTAAGCTGGGCTCTGGGAACCCAATCTTTTAAATGGTTTGAGAACCAGATTTGCATATATTGGTTTCCTTTTTAATCTGTCGTATTTGATTTTATGGATTTAATAAACTTTAATCTGAGCAGGGCCCCTCAGGTCTTACTGGACTGCCATGGCTGGAGGGTGGCATGACAGAAGGTTAAAAAGCCTGAACTCAGTCCATAAAGTCAGACCTTGACCCTGTGGTTTTATCATGTTTATATAAGCTTTTTACTAGACTTGTTTTTTCACTTTTAGGAAATTCCCTTTACCAATGTCGATAAATACCCTCTCTGCAGTTTATAGTCCTAGACAGTGGCCTAGAGAACTGAGAAGTGATGAGCCCGGGGTCACCCAGCCAGCATGTGTCAGAGAAAGGACTTCTACCCAGATCACCCTGTTTCTACTGTCAACTTTCTATCATGCCGTAACTGCCTGCCTCTGTCCTTGGCCTAAACTGGAAGAGATAAATCCCCATCTTCAGGCAGGGGTCATCTGAGAAACCTTGGTCGGGTGTATGAGAATAATGATGTAAATTGTTTTGTTTAAGGGTCCAACAATTATATCCGTACCATTCTGGGTTCCTCTCCAGCTTTCCCAGCAGAGAAATGCCCATTGGCATAAAAACAATTTTCCTTGTCCTCTCAACTCGTCCCTGTGAGGCTTCAGTCATCTGAAATCCTAGAGCAATGAGGGAGTGTACCATGGGAAGAGCATTGGACTAGAGTCAGGAGACCTGGGCTTAAATCCCAACTCTGTGGCTGATGCCTCCATGGCCCTGGGCAGGTTCCACCCTCTGGGCTCAGCTTCAGCTTCTGTAAAACGAGGAAGCTGTCCAGCCTAAGCTAGTAGATCTCTGATGAGGGGAAAGCTGTCCCCTCCCAGGTAGCTATCTCCTCTGGTACAGCTCTGAGGTATCTCCCAGCTCTGGATCTCTGATATTATGAGAACTCGGTGTTCTGGGTAGCTAATAGCTTAACCCTTTCTGCAACCAAATGCTATGTGTGTATGTGTTTATAGATAGACAGACGAATATATAGCTATACAACCTACATATTTACATTTTAGGAGCTAGATCTTGCCAAAATCCATTCATGTTTCTCTACTTTCTTAAATTATCTTCATGCACACAAGTAACCTTTTTCTGCCAGGTCTTCAAACCAACACTAGATGACCACTTGTCATAGGGATTCTTAGTGAGGCCTCTGAGATCCCTTCTGGCTCAGAGATCCTTTGATTCTGGATGACTCTGTGTCATCCTTAGGAGCTTTGGTCATTAAGAGTGCACAGAAGAGATGCCCTCCAGGCCTGGGAATCTCCCCTCTACCACTCATCTGACAAGTGTTCTTCCAGGTTCTTCTTGAAAGTCTCAGTAAAGGGAACTCTGGCCCCTCCTCAGCAGCCCATTCCACTCTGGGACAGCTTACATTGTTTGAAAGCTTTTCCTGGAACTGAGCCTAAATCTACTTCCATCGGCAACTTCCACCCTATTCTCCCACCCTCACCCTACATTGCTCCTGCCTGTTTCCTCTGGGCCCAAGGAAAAGAAGGCTGATCCCTCCTCTATACAAAAATAAGCCTATTGGGATGCTTTTTAAATTAAAGTGAATGCTCTCCTAAAGTCCTCCTGACACATGCCATGGGGGGACACAGGTGACAGGCACCTGCAATATGGATCTGAAATGGGGGGCTTTGGATAGACTTGAAATAGGGAGCTCACAAATACTGTTCAACAAATGAATAGTTTGAAAGGACCTCCTATATGTCAGGCATCGTGCTAGATGCTGTGGATACAGAAACAAAAGCAAGCCATCCTTGCCTTCAGAAGGCTTACTTTCTACTAGACAGGACCACTAAACTCAGAAAGACAACTACTAGAGGAGCAGAAGCCAAATTCTTCGTTTTGTCCATGTGGCCCATGATGATGACTTCCTGGAGCATGGAGGGCTGTGATCAAAGTGGGTGAACACTGCCTCCTGCCTCTTTGTACTGTGGCATTGAAAAAGGAACAAGTAGATTCTGAATGAGACAGGACTTTACAGTGCCTTTACCAAAAGGAAAGGGAAAAAACACTGTTAGTGAATGGATGGATGGATGGATGGATGGATGGATGGATGGATGGATGGATAGGTAGATGGATGGATGGATGTATGGGTAGATGGATGGATGGATGGATGGATGGATGGATGGATGGATGGGTGGATGGATAGGTAGATGGATGGATGGATGGATGGGTAGATGGATGGATGGATGGATGGATGGATGGATGGATGGATGAATAGATGGACAGATAGATAGATGTTGCCTCTCAAGAGGCAACTCAAGAGGCTCAAGAGCCCTGTTTTGCTTTCTTCTTATTCTCTGCTAGATTCTTCCTAGGTGAAGTTACCAGATTGCTGAAAGCCACCATCAAAGCTTGAAGGGAATAGGCCAAGCTACTGATTCAAGCCCCTTGTTTTACAAGTGAGACAGGAACATTATCTCAAGAGCCCCATTTCTGTAGCAGCTCAAGGCTGGCTGTGTGCTCCCTTCACCAAAGCTCTGGGAGGCCAAGGGTGCAACCATTAATAGTTTTACTTTACAGGTTTAGAGCTGAAAGGTCATTTTACAAAGGAGAAAAGTGAGATGGAAAGAGGTAAAATAGCAACCCTTCTAGTCTAGTCCCCTTCATTTGACAACGAGATAACTGATTTGACCAGAGTCACACAAGGGATATGTCAACACTGGGGTCCTCTGACAACAAATTCAGCAGTTCCTCAGACTTCCCATGGGCACTTTCTCAGTCAGCTGCCCCACCATAACACCTGCTTAGTCATGACAAAATGGCTCATTTCTCTAGCCTTGTAACATTGGCAAAGACTGTTTCCTACCATGCACCTGTAAAGTAGGTTCTTCATATGCTATTATACTCATGTTATGAGTAAAAAGCCTGAGGCTCAAGAAAGTTTCATTTGGAGAACTTTGAAGGGGATCAGCTCCAGGGTTTGGAGCTGTTGGCTGATTTTTATTAACTCTCAATTTTAAGTGGCCCATGATGAAAATACAGAATTTCCCTTCTGTAAACATTCCATTCCAGGCCTTGGGAGGAGGAGGAGAGCAGATCTCTGGTCAGCTACGTGCCAAGCCAAGGAAGGCCTTAACAGAGGGCCTGCTTCATTGCAGAGATGAAAGCCTGGAGCTCACAGCACACTCTGATCACCAGAGGCTTTCTCAGAATCCAGGCGAGGCAACCCAGCCCCCCAAAAAGCTGACGACAATTCGCTGGTGGCCAGTGTTCTTTCAGGCCTTTGGAATTGGAGCATAGCCTTCTCTTTCCTGAGGAGACTCCTCCCTCCCTCCTTCCCCCACTCCCCAGATCTCAGAGCTGAGAAGACATCCAGAGGCCTTGCCCTCAGCAGGCAACCCATGTACTCCTCCAGCCAGCACAGTGGGCCCTGAGAATGACAGAGAAATGCATGGGAATGGAGGAGAGGCAGGAAATGGTGGCTGTTTTGTCTGAGCTCTCTATGTATCTGGAAATACACGTTGTCTTCTCTGATAGAATGTCCGCCCCTCGAGGACAGGATTTGTCTTTGGATTGCCTGCCCTGAGCACGGTGCCCAGCATAAAGGAATGTCTCAGTCAGTGCTGTGTGGTTGGCAGGTTCATTTCTCAACTCCTTCAGAGGCAGCAGGAGGGGTATGGATGGAGCATTGGCCTGGGACTCAGAAAGGCCTGAGTTTGAATGTCACCTCAAACACTAACTGTGGAACCATGGACAAGCCTGTTGACTCCTCAGAGTTAGTTTGCCTCTTTCTGAAATGGGGCTAATTAGAACTCTTCCTTCACAGGACTTCAGGGAGGCCCACACAAGATAATGCTCTACAAACTTTAACAGCGCTCTATGATTACTCATTATTACTCTTTTCATCATCTGGGATGTCTGGTGATTCCTAGGTCCATTGTGAAGGTAAAAGTCGTTAGAGTCCATGGGGTGCTCAGAATACCAGCAATCATAGCTAAGAATTATTTAGTGCCTTCAGGTTTAGAAGTCACTTTCCATGTTAGCTCCTTGGATCTGCACGACGACCCTTGAAGGTAAATAATGTTATCATCCCCATTTTACAGATGAGGATACTGAGATGGGCAGAAATTAAGTGATACCCAGGGTCACATGGCTAGCTTAAGGCAGGATTTGAACTCTGGTCCAGGGCTTCATCACCTGTGCCACCTACCACCTCTGAAGGGTGCATTTTGCAGCCCTGAGTTTTAAGCCTGTCACTGGCTACCTGGCTGACCTTGGCTAAGTCACCACCCTTCTCTTGCCACCAATTTCTGTATCCATAACATAAGGATCATGAATTTTGAGCTGAATGTGAGTCTAGGGTCACCCACCAAGTCCAACACCCTGAGTTTCCAGCAGAGAAAACTGAAGCTCAAACAAACATTTGGTCCTAGGTCACCCAGAAAGCAAGCATCCAAGGCAGGATGTTAAGGTAGGCCCTGCTGTACTCGGGTCACCATTTCTCACTTAACTGTCTCCCTAGCCATGTCTTTCTCCCCAATGTGACCATAGTCTCCTTTGGAATGTGTGTGGTTCATGAGTTGTTCCTCTTCCCTGTCACTATCTGTAGGGCCCAACGCCATTCTGGGCATATAGAACTGTAGAAGTAGAGTTGGCCAGAGTTCAGAGGTCATCGGGTCCAGCTCTGGCATTTGTACAGAGTAGGAGACTGAGGCCCCAAAGAGGAAGTGATTTATCAAGGTCACACAGGTTATGAGGGGCAAAAGCAGGATTGAAACCCAGATCTTCCCAGTACCTACCAGACATTTGGTGACTAATTTGCACAAGAGCTTATGGGTTGGCTGTAACTGGTTAAAGACTCCAAGAGGGCCATCCAGTCTTTGTCTGTGATTCAGCAAGGCCAGGTCTCCATTTCAGCAAGAAGCCACTGAGGCAGGAAACAACGAGTCCTCACCCCATTTAGAATGACCTGATTTCCACATGAGTGTCCCAAGACGCTAGGATCCTAGCTGCCTCTTCTACTCTATGTCTAATCTGCCCTCCAGGCAGATGCAATTTTAATATGATTGGCTCCAAGCTGCTTTTTTGTCCCTCATAGTGGGTCCCTTCTCCTCATGCCACCCTGATCCTCGGTGCAGAGAAACATTAGTAAGCCACAGGCCAATGGATCTGAAGCCTCCAGTATTCCTTGCACGCACACAGCTTTAAGAAAGAAGAGACAGATGAAAAGAAAGCATCTAATGGTAGTGATTTGGGGCAGAGTTGGAGCAAAGAGTCTTAAGTTCTAGTAACTCCCAGAACATCAGTTCATTAGATCTTGTATTCTACAGGCATTCAGTATATACCAGCCTCTCAGGGCTCAGCAGCGGCCCCCAATCTCTCTCATCGTAAGCCACATCTCTTCCTCTACTGAACTGGGGGCAGGGCTTTCAAATGACCTAATGAAGGTATGTAAGGTGCTTTTCTGTTCAATCATTTTTCAATGATAGCCAACTCTTCCTGACCCCACTTGGGGTTTTCTTGGCAAAGACAATGGAGTGGTTTGTCATTTCCTTCTCCGGCTCATTTTACAGATGAGGAAACTGAGGCCAGCAGAGTGAAGTGACTTGCCCAGGGTCTCACAGCTAGTAAGTGTCTGAGACTGGATTTGACCTTAGGTGTTCCTGACTCCACACCCGGTACTCTATGCACTGCCACTGAAACATTCTCCAAGTGTGAGAGATTATTATAGAATAACAGATGCAAACTTACAACCGACTTCAGAGGTCATTCAGTCCAACCCATATCAGAACCAAAATTCCCTTTGTGGCTGAAGAGCTTAACCTGGTGTACCAGAACTTTAAAAAATATCTTTGGTAACTATATTTCAATGTAATTTCTCTTCCTTTGCAAGTCTGTATTTTGTTTTATGCCTTTGCAAACATTATGAGAAGGACCATTTCAGCAGTCTGTCTCCCAAAGGGACCATTACACCAGAAAGGTTACAGAGCCCTGCTCAACAGTGTCCCCACAAGTGCTCATCCAGGCTATACTTGGAGAACCCCAAGGAGGAAGAGCCTCCAGCTCCCTGCACCTCCCACTCCAGGCTGGGACAGCTCCCATCATTAGCCAGGTTTCCCTTTCCTACTTCCCTTCCCAGATCCTGGATCCCTTTTAGGGCCCAGCAGAGGAAGGCTAATCCTTTTACTAGAACCTAATTGAAAAACATTTGGTTATTTCTAATACTGGGAGTTCCCATATGGACAAAATCAGGCCTTGCCATATTTACATATTTCTTTTCTTTGGTGCCTTCCCACTAAGGTCTGTGCAGCAAATGAGTTGTGCTTTGGAAAGTCCCCTTCCCTGACCTACATTGCCAGGGCTTCTTCAAAGTCTCAGGCTCGGTAACATCTACATCACATCTGAAGAGATCCCCTAGCCAAGAGGAAGCTCACCATTAATTCCAAGGTGAGCAACTCCAAGACTGGACCGTCATTAGCTTTGAGAAAAGCACAGCCTGAAGGAGAAGACAGAAGCAGCCAGCGGCAGCAAAATCTCTCTCTCTCTCTCTCTCTCTCTCTCTCTCTCTCTCTCTCTCTCTCTCTCTCTCTCTCTCTCTCTCCCTCCCTCCCCTCCACCACCTCCTGGGACCAAGGAGGGTTTTTTTTTAATTTTTTTGTTTGCTCATTGGTTTTTTTTCTGGTTCTTGTATACTAAATACAGTTGGACACCCTCTAATTCTGGGAACCCAAGGCAAAGCAGAAAGTAAAACGAATCCGATCCCATCTGCTAACCACTTAGAGCAGATTTCCTTGCTCTCCAGTCCTCCTAATCATGCAAAGACATATGTTCATAAACTAATTGAATACTGCTCCTGCTCTTGGCAGGGCCCCTGCACTGTGAAAGCAGCAGTGGATAAGCAAAGGGACATGATGTGAGAGATGCCATTTTGAGTGTGATTTAGGAGACCCCATCAGCACCACTTTGTGCAGAGCAGTCCATCAGGCCCTCACTTTAGAGGCGGGGTGGTGACCCGGAATTCTGCTTGGCAGTTAAGGTTATTTCTCCATGGCAGCTCCGAAGCAAAGTCTGGGAGCAGGGAGCCTGTTAGGAAAGGCGAGAAGACTGAGGAGAGGGGAGGGGTTGCCGCTGCCTGGAAGGAGCCAAAAGATTGTCGAGACAAAGAGAGATT
This sequence comes from Phalanger gymnotis, assembly GCA_028646595.1. NCBI lineage: Eukaryota > Metazoa > Chordata > Mammalia > Diprotodontia > Phalangeridae > Phalanger > Phalanger gymnotis. The sequence continues at coordinate 975 of JAQQSZ010017181.1, read as the reverse complement.
GGCTTTGTTGTGGTGGGCCCTGGAGGGGATGATTTGGAGTCGACGTTGGGAGTGGGGAGAGGCACATTTAGGCTGGACAGGAGAGAAGAGCAACCCAGTAAGTACTACTCTCCTGGAGGAGGGATGCTGGGCTCTCCCTCCTCCGAGGTCATCTGGCCCAGCCTGGATGAGGACTCTCCGGGTGTGTTAGGGGAGGGCATTCTTGTTCAGGTACAGGTTGGACCAGATGGCCTCAGAGGTCTGTGCCAGGGCTGATGTTCTGTGAAATCCCCTAGAGAAGAGAATAGCAGCCTTCACAAGGGGAGTGAGAATATGAGAAACAGATGTTGAAAGCTGTGGCATGGTGTAGGCTCAAGCTGCCCATGCCCTTCTTGGAAAGGCCAGCAGGAAACATAAGGCCCCCTGTTTGCAGGTTGGCATCAAGGTCTGCTGGTGAGAGAAGCAGACATGGTCTCCAAGTTTCTATAGGTTGTATGGGACAGTAGAACCTGGCCTCAGTGACACTGTCAGAGAGGCGAGGAGGGCTGGACTTGGGCCAGAGAACTAAGGTTTCCATGTGGCTGTGTGACCCTGAGCCAGTCTCATTACAACAAGCAAATCTTTGAGTCCCTACTGAGCCTAAGGCTCAGTGCTGGGGCTACAGAGGCAAAGATGGAATATGGAGGCTTCTTCTCAACACACTTACATTCTACCAGGAAGAGTACTTGGTTTGGAGTCACAGATCAAAGATTTAGAAGTAGCAGAGACCTTGGAAAAGATCTAGCCCAACTTCTTCATTTTACAGATGAGGAAACTGAGATCTAGCAGAGTGGAGACATAGTGGGAGACCTAGATTATGAATAATGGCTCTGTGACTTACAGCTTATCGAGGGAAGGAGGGTGGGAGGGAGGCAAAACAGACGAAGGAAGGAAGGAAGGAAGGAAGGAAGGAAGGAAGGAAGGAAGGAAGGAAGGAAGGAAGGAAGGAAGAGAGGG